>VDFB02267810.1:0-207628 GCA_007258455.2 Sequoia sempervirens
AAGTTTGGTGCACACTTTACATTTGCTTGTGGTAAACATCTTGACATGGGCCATTTTCATTTGATCTTATCCTATTCAACACTATCTAAGCTATGAAGCACTATCCAAATGAGCTTTCTTGATCCAAACACTTTATCTTCTCACAAGATAATCCATATTCATCCATCCATACACCTATTTTAGCATCCATCCATGACATTCCATACATTGCTAAACATTGGGGGTAGATATTTACATCTTGCTTCAGGAATAAATCTTGATCTATATCCTCCAAACTTATGTGGTGATCCAAACATTGGAAAATGTAAAATCAAATTGGTCAAAGCATTTGTGATCCAAAATCCAATTCACTAGCCCATGGAACATTTTGATGAGAAGATGTTCCTTATCCAGTTTGATCTTCAATCAAACATCGATCCAAACAATCAATATCAATCGCATCTAATTTGCACGTCAACATCACATCAAATCATTTAAACAAATTTTGTTCCAAATCAAGCTTCATCAATCTTGATCGATCAAAATCCAATGAATCCATCATCTTGGGATATCCATCCTAATCCTTTTTTTGCTTAACACTATCCTTGCATTGTTCTACATCCTCAACAATGATATCATCATCAATCCCGTCAACATCTCAATCCTTTTGTTGCTTAACACTATCCTTGCATTGTTCTATATCCTCAAGAATGTTATCATCATCAATCCATTGATCCAATCAATCAACCTTAGCTTGGTTTTCAAAAAAATTCAAAATGGACACATCCATATCCAAATCGTCAAAATCATGCGAAAAATCCAAAAATATCAAAAAAATAGAAAAATCCAAAAAACACTCAAAAAGTCAAAAAAGCTTCAAAAACACTAGATCCGAACTACGTCATCTCTAAGATTAAATTTAGGCAAGGCTAATCTTTCATCAGCCCCCGAGACATCAAAATCCAAAAAAACATTTGAAAAACACAAAATCCAAAAAAAATCATAAAATCTCAAAAAACCCCAAAAAAATATTGGAAAATCCAAAAATCTAAAAACATTTGTAAAACATCTTGAAAATACCAAAAATAGCCTCAAAACATTCCACAAATGTCAAAAACATCCAAATATTTGAAAAAATCCATCTGTCCCATTTCGCTTTCACCCGCGATAATCAATCATCCATAATAAATTGATCGTCACCTTCATCCTTTGGCAAAACAAACAGAAACAACCACAACAATCAGCAAAAACAAGCTTCAAATGTAAAATGAAAATTGAAACAACAAACCTTTAAAACAAAATCAAACTCTTGATCATTTTCAGACATGTCAGTCAATCTTAAATCAATAGCCTATCAATCAACTTATCAACCCATCATCATCCTATACAATGCATGCCCTAGGATATATCGTTCCAATAATGGGAATCATTTTGGATATCACCTTGGATTCTTATCCTATCAAAACAACTCCCTTTGGCTCAAGGTATGAAGAACATTGGCTTGTTTGCATACTTTATCTTTTCTTTTGATTTATCTTATTACGCTCATTCCAAGGACCTCTCAATGATGTCCAAATGAAGGATTTAAAGAGATAGGAATGGGGAAACGATCATTATATTTTTGTCTGTTGTGCTTTTTGGAAATTCTTGTAATATAACTTGGAAAATACTTGCTTTGTTAGGTACATCCTAGCAAGGTTTCCATATGTCAAGTGTGAACAAGAATACTCCTATTTGTTTGTCGAGTCAAAGTCCATCACACTAGGTACAACACCATCCTAGTTATCTATACCTTGATGCATCGTATCTAGGTGTGTTATCAAACAATAAGGTAATTTCCCCTTTTAAAATCCTAACTCCTTGGTAAGAAAATAATAATCATCATCATCATCTCATGTCTTGTTGGAATCTCTTATTTTATTCTATCTCTTGCTTTTCGAGCTAACATGGTATCGTGATAGTTAATCATAAATCATCAATAATGCATCCATCTTGTATCCACAAACCGTCAGCATACTACATAATGTATATCATACCATATAAGAAACATTGATCATCTCACATGCATTGCATTTCATCATTGCATAATATAGATTGGTTATTCTAAACATCTCATAAACCATACACTTATCACCTATTTGCATAATCATAAAAGCATCATCATATCATATCATGTACATCCATATCATCCATGCATCATTATATCATCCATTGCATATAAACATCATAATCATCTCATATATATCATCAATAATGTCACTGTCATGGTACAAATCAAGATCAAGTGTGTGTAATATATCAAAATAGGCATGAGGCTAGCCATGGTTGATGACTGTCTACATCATCAAATCTATCTACATCAAATATTCAAGTTGAAATGATGTTGAACCTTTGTCAAGAGATCAACCCTCAAATCAAACATCTTCCCTTGATCTTTCGAGGGGGCAGTATACTAGCATAATTCTTCTCGTTGGGGCAATAGTGGGGCATCCGAAAAATCAAAAAAAAATTGAATTTTGATCAAGACAATTTCTTCTTTGATCCAACACAACAAGTGCATTGCTTCAAAGAGGGAAAAAATGTAGACATAGAAAATATAAAAATTGATATTACACACTCAATCCCGATCTACTAACATCGCCTCATCCTGAATTATCCCTCTATCTAACCATTTAATCGAATAAGCCTCATTTGATTAAATTTTTCATAATTTCCCTTTTAATTAAATAAATCCCTTGATTTCATTAAATCATTTTCTCTATGTAATTAGCTAGGTCACTTCATCTTCCTATCTTTGATTTAATTAAATAATCCATATTATTTGATTAAATCTCTAAAGTTCATCTAATTAAATTAAATAAATCAAACATTTATCTAATTTAGTCTAATATCACCCCCTTTGGTTAAATAAATCAAAAATATTTATTTAACTAAGTCTAATTCATTCTCTTCTCATTTTGAGTTATTTAAATCCTAAAATCTAAGTCAAAATGGTTAAATCAACTAACATCATTTAAATTAATCAAATCATGATTAATGCTAATCCTAATCACTCCATTCCTCTAGATTTTTGCAACTTGCACAATTAAATCATTTGTTTGATTTAATAATTCTCTATTTACTTTCAAAATGGCATCAAAAAGGGAGTATTCCTCCAAGTTTGAAATCTCCCCCCAAATAGACTTGTTCATCCAACAAAGCATTTAAAGCTCTTACATTGTCTCTTACATGTCTCCCACTTGGCATTTAACTCATCTTTCATCCCCCCTAAACATGTCATCTCATCAAATTCAAATTTCAAACTTGCACATTGATCAAAATGTGCTCAAGCTTCCTCCATTCACATGTTGGCATGTGGCACCTTTCCATTGGTTGAATGTTAGTCCCACATTACTCTATTTTGAACATTCACCCATATTAGCATTCTATAAATGAAGAGCTCATCCTTAATTTTATCCATCCACAATTTATGCAAAGTTACTATAATCAAATCCATAGCGACTTATCATCAATTTCATCCAAGCATAGTTAGGTTTTTTGTAGATTTTTGGCTTGGAGCTCTCATCCTTCATCAAAAAAGTGGATCAATCATCATCAACATATCAAACTTGCATCATTGGAGTTGGGAAAGGGCCAATTTTCACATCAAATTGGCACCAATTCCCTCAAGAGATTAGGAGTTTGTTGGCTTTAGAATAGGATTTTATATGCTTTGAAATCTCATTGTGTTATTCATTTCATATTTTATCTCTTTTGCTATTCAAATGAATTTCTTGAGGAATCCTTGTTCTTGCTTGCATTTGATCTACTAATGTATTCATTTTTTATGTTTTGCAAGTATTTGTATTAGGGTTCTACAGTAACTTATGAGGATTCTTTTGCTAGAAGTGAAGAAGATAGACCTCTTCAGACAGAGGAAATTCCAATTAAGACTCCATCACCAATACATGAAGAAGAGGATCATGGCAGAGAAGAGCATGATAAAGATGAAGAGTTTCCTGAGAAGCAGGAAGATGCACCCAAAGGTTAGCAGGAAGAAGTGGGATAGAGTGAAGCACAGTCAGAGTCTGTTGTTCTAGGTTGGCTAGATAAAGAAATAAAGAGAAAGAAAATTGTTGTGGATGATACCCCTCTCAATTGGGATGAGATACTAGAGAAAAATAGGAAAAGGTAAAGGAAAGAAGGCCAGAGTCATTTCCAATATAGAAAGGGATGAAGCAAACAATAGAGTGGTCCAAACTCCTACCACCAAAAAGAGTAGAGATGAGGTTACTAGTGAGTGATGGAATTCTCTCTTCCTCAAGAGCTGCAGAACCTTGGGAATGGTTTGAAGCTTTTCAAATAAGGTAGAAGGTTTTGAAGAAGATATATAAGAAGAGGAGGAAAATTGAGGATGCCATGACTGATATCTATGATAGATGCATCTCATTCTTTGAAGTGATGATAGGGAGAAGGAAGTTCACACCAAAGCATTTCAGCTTTGAATAGTTGAAGAAATGGTGGCAAGATGGATATTCTCCAGTCATTGAGGATCCAGTTACTGAGCATTAGTTGGATGACGTGCCCACTTATATTGCAGTCATTGAGAAATATCAAACTAGGAGGGTTGAGTGGAATAAGTCAGTGGAGCAATCAAGAGAAAATATTAGATCCATTGAAAGGAGAATTAAGGTTTTACCTTTGCCACCCATAGCCAACTTGGACAAGGTGTTTGTGATGGTGCATGATAGGGTGGATCAAAATAAAGACAAAGGGGAAAGAAGTTAATGCAAGGCCACATCATAATTTTTGCCTCCCTATTATTTTGTATGCATTAGTCCGAGCTACATTGGAGATCCCAGGCCGACTTGGATGGAGTTCATGCATTTAATGCATATTTTATCTTATTTTGAATTCCTCTTGGCCAACTTGTTTTATGGCCATTTATTATTATTGTAAATTCTAATTAGGCCGACATGCCTTGGGGGTTTCTATTAATATGGCATTTTGCCTCATTTGTAAGGGATATAAATATAGATAGTTTTGATGCTAGAGTGAATTGAGAAGTAGAGCAAGAGTTAGAAGTTAGTTCATTTTTTAGCAAGTGTTGTAACAGAATACTGGAATTGTTGCTACTTTGGGTGATTCAATACAATTGAAGACATTGTACTTTTGGTGAATTCTCTTGTGTTGATTTATCTTGCATGGTTCTTGTGATTCTATCTTTGGAATTGCTTAAGTTATTTGATAAATGCATTAGGTTTAATGTTAGATAAATTGATAGTGTTTATGATTTAGTACTTGAAGTGTTTGTAGCAATTCCTGGTCCATACTTTTCACAACCAACTGATTGTTAGTTACTTTACAAAGTTAGCCTGGACTTTTATATTCATTGTGCTTAGTTCAATTGTGGAGGTTTATTCATTTCGATTGCAATAGGGTTGTTTTGAATGAATGTTCATGATTTGAAAATATTTTGTACCTTAGAAGATTGCACTATTTCTATAAGATTGCAGATCCATTTGGGTCAAGTAGAAATCAGTTTCTGAGGGATTGGTCCATTTCAAATGTTTGTCATTTGCATTGTTAATATTAGGATTAGTGTTAAATTTAGAAATCTCTTTGAAACCCTTATCTTTTTCTATTTCTTTTGTCATTTGGGTTAGATTTAGGATTGAAGTATCATCATATTGTTAGATCTAAGAAATTAAAGATTCAGTATTTTCTTGTAGTAAGGTCCCATTGTGATTACCAACATTTTCACATTTATCACTGAGTTGTTGATGCATTTTCAAGACCTGACATTAGAGACCTTGGGGTTGTCTCTTGAGGCTTGCTGATAGATATTTACCTTTCAAGAGAGATAGGATTTCCATATTTTGTCTGAGTTGTTGTTGTGCAAAAAACAACATCAACAGATTGGCGCTAGAAGGAGGGCCTAAAGAGGCAATTTAGATCAATTTATGTCTGCCAGATCTCTTGAAAGATTTAGAAGAATAATCATATCTACTCCAGTGGAGTAGGAATTTCAAGAGTTACCAACCCCTAGTAGGTCAAGAAGGACCAACAAAAGGGGAGAATCATCATCCACCCAGCCATCTCCATCATCCCCATCTTCATCAAGTTCATCTGAGTCTTAGTCTGAGAATATTCCCATTCAACAACCTCAGCCAGCCATAAATCATCCATTACCACCCCCACCTCCACCAATGGATTTCCTAGCTAATAACCTGTGTCCATTGAGTTTCGCTAATTACAATGCCATGCCCAAAAACCCTGAACACTTTTGTTCAAAGTTCCATGTTAATGATCCTAATAGAACTGTTGAGGAACACATCAGGATCTTTTAGACTGGTCTTAAGGATAGAGGAATCAATCATGAGGATGTAGCATGTAGACTATTTCCTTATTCCTTGGGAGAGGATGCATTCTATTAGTACAATCATTTACCTGCTGGGTGTATCTAGAATTGGATTGAACTAGAGACTACATTTCTTTAGAATTTTAGGATCCCCATTAGTCCCAATGAGCTCTATCTTCAGTTCACTAATATTAAGAGAGAATTCCATGAGCCTATAGGGTCCTTTAACAATAGGTTTCATCATGCCTATACCTGACTAGAGACCCCTTATGCTGTTGATGAGCCCATTACCTTAGAATTCTATTATGAGGGACTTGAAAATCTGACAACTACTTTCATGAAATGGAAAAACAACCCTCCTAATACCCTACTTGATGCATACATAGAGGCTGTGAAGGTTAGCACTACTTTAAGGCAACATTTTTCTAGGCCATTACCGTCATTAGAACCTGCTACTAACCTTAGAAAAGTCCCAGCTCTCAACCAGGCTCTTGCTAATCACACTCCCATCATGAATCTAGTACCTCAGTTGCCTCTGGTCCGTCACCCAGGACCTCTTGTGAGTCAAGTTCCACTCATAATCAGCTACCCTCAACAAAATGTAAATCAACCTCTCCAAACACAGTCTCTGGCTAGTTTTCCCACATATCTATAGAATTCTGAAGTATTAAATCAATCATTGAATACCAATACTAAGTAGGATATCCCCAAAATAATGCAAACCAACCTCCATATAGAAATCCTAACAAGGAAAGATTGGATGAATTGACTGAACAAGTGAAGAAGCTAAATATGGAGGTAACTTATTTGAGGAACTAGAACAATCATTTGTAGGTTGCTCAGAGAAAATATGTAGTCCAATCAGAGTAGAGAAAGGAAAATAAATAAGGACAACATTCTGATAGGGGAAAACATCTTGAAAGAGGGTATAATAATGACAAAGGACAAAATTATAAGAAAGGACAATCCTTAGGCTAGAACTTTGATAGAGGGAAAGTTGGTGGACAAGGGTTCGATAGGAGACATCTAGCTAGACAAAACAAGACTTGGAATACAAGGCCTAACAATGGAGGAGTCCCCACCCCATTGGATCAGCTAGTCAATCAACCACTCAGTCAAGAGAAGCCTCCTAGTGGTGTATATTTGGCTAAGGCTACTTTATCAGGATGGTGTAGGCTCCATAAAATGAGTCAACATTCTGAGTTAGATTGTCAAGAGTTCTAGACAACAGCTTCAATTTTTTAATATGAAGTGGAGAATAATGCAAGTAGTCAGGAAATGGTGTCATCTACTCCCTATTATTCATTAGTGTTGGTACTGAATAATGCTCCTTTTCCACAAAGCAAGGAAAATGTACTTAAAGAATAATCAGACCAATTGAAGGAAGAGGTAGACCAAGTGTGCAATGGGGATGAGATTACAAAGTTGTTTGATGAAAATCTAGTGAATGAAAATGGCCCCATGGATGAAGAAGAATCTTATGTTGAAGAGGTACAGACCTTCCAGAGGCCTATTAAGAAGTATGATCTGAGAGACTTTCCACATAGATGTCCATAGGCTAGAGGCCCCTTCACCACTTCCATTCCACTAAACAACTTCACTATGCCTCTAGATCCTAATGCCAACAATAATCCATCACATCCTCAGGTTTCTAGGTAATATTTATCTCAAGATCAAGGACATATGGACATGCCAAAAGGGAAAGGTGTTGATACAAACAAGGAAAAGGTGGTGGAATACCCAAAGGAGACCCCTGCTGATCTGAGTGAGGAACAATTGGCCATATATGTTCTAGAAGAACTCAAGAAGCTAAAGGTAAGCCTCTCTACATTTGAATTATTGAGAGTTACACCATTAGGAATGCAGTTCTAGGAGCTTATAATGTAAATTCCATATCACAAGATAAATCAGTTAGTGAATGTGTCAATAAAGCATCTAGTTCTCAGTCAGTAGGAAGGAAAAATCAGACTCATAATCAAGTCCACATGCCTCCTAGAGATAAGGGAAAAGAGAAGGACAAAGCTCAAGTTGCTCAAGTGGATACTCCTTTAACTCTGTTTCAAGGGAAAATAGACACTCCTCCATTCCCAATCTCTATTCATATATTTTGGTAAGAACTTGCACAACTATTTGTTGGATTCGGGTGCTTCCACCAATGTAATGCCTTTTTGTGTTTGTAGAGCTATGGGTATTACTCCTGTTGATTCCCAAAGGAAAGTTACTCAGCTGGATAGAATCAAAGTTAATGTTGTAGGGGAATTAAACATGATTCATATGCAGGTTGCTTTTGACCCTAGAATTAAGTAGGTTATTAATATACAGGTGGCTAATATACCCAATGCTTATGGCCTAAATCTAGGAAGAGACTTCACTAGGGCCTTGAATGGATATGTCTCAACTGATCACTATCACATGTGGCTTCCCTAGAAGGGAGTGCCTAACCAGATTAGAATTGAAAGAGAACCCAGGATGAAATACATGATTATAGAATTTTAGAATACTTCCAATGAAATTATGATATCATAAGTATGGGTAGTTACGTGCTTGCAACCCATTTTGAGGAATCTGAGGTAGAATAAATCCTTATGTTACATGTGCCTATTGATCTTACAACATAATCTAGTGGCATTGAAGCTCTGGTGGAACCAGTTGAAAATGATGATGATCCTGAAGATAATCAGCTCAGTTTGCTAGATAATTTCCAAGAATTCATTTAGAAGTGCATTGAAGATCAGGTCCAGTTAGGTAGAGGAATAAATATTGGAGAACTACTCTTTCCAAATTGGTGTAGGGTGCATAATGCCTCCAATTCAAAATTGGATTGTTGCTTGTGCCAGGATGCAGTAGAACAAATATAGAAGTGTATCAACCCCACTCCAACAATCAAAATTAATATATAGAATGTCCAAGAGGATCCTAAAGGGAAAAAGGTGATGCTTTTTGAAGAACCATCCAACAACAACAATGCAAGAGTTACAACAAGGAAGTCTACAGTTGCTGGTTGTTGGACTCTAAGATTTGATGGATCTAAATCAAAGCAAGGAGTTGGGGAAGGATTTGAGCTAATTAGTCCAAGAGGTAAGACTTTCTTTGTTTCTCATAGACTTCAATTTCATTGTACAAATAATGTAGCAGAATATGAGGCTTTGGTCCATGGGTTGCTCATGGCACTAAAGAAAAAGGTCAATATTTTGCAAGTCTTTGGGGATTCTGAGTTAGTGGTTAAGCAAGTTAGGATACAATACTCTTGTCATGAACAAAGTATGACCAATTATAGACATAGAGTATGGGACCTTATTGAAGGATTTGATTCCTTCAACATTTAGTTGATACCACACAATAAGATTCAAATGGCTGACTCTCTTACCCAGGCAGCTAGTACTTTGCAACCTCTGTCTTTTTCTGGATTGAAGAATTTGATGGTGGAACTAACCCCAGTACCTTCAGTACCTAACAACGTTACTAATTTCTAGGTATTTGAAGATGATACACACATTTTATATTTTATCACAAGCTCAAATGTATTTGCTTCTCAAATTATTGATGAAATTGAACTCCAAGAAGCAGAGATGGATTTGGAAGGGGTAATTAATCTAAAGACCAAAACTATTCCTAGAGGAATGGTGCAATTAGAAAGGACTTTTGATCTGGATAAGGTCAAAGATCAAGAACGAGATGCCAAGAAAGAGTCCATCAGTGGACAATGTGAAAAATATAATATGGGGACTCATGAGGATGTCAGGAATGTCTTCATTGGTAAAGTATGTACTCTAGAATAGAGGAAAGGGATAACCGATGCATTACATACATATCAAGATATGATATCCTGGAGTTATGAAGACTTGAAGACATATGACACATCAATTATAACTCACACTATCCCTCTCAATCTAGGAGTAAGACCCTTCAAGAAGAGGCAGAGGTCCATCAATGCTCTATTGGAACCAGTAATTCAAAAGGAAGTGCAGAAGTTGCTATGTGCCAGAATCATATTTCCAGTTAGACATTCAACTTGGGTTGCAAACTTGGTTCCTCTAAGAAAAAAGAATGGTGAAATCAGACTCTATGTGGATTTTAGGAGCCTTAATAGAGCATTACAAAAGGATAATTATCTAGTACCCTCACTGGATAAAGTACTTCAGATTGTCAATGGATCTCAGATGATGTGTTTCCTGGATGGATACTCGGGATACAATCAAGTTAAGGTGCAATATGAGGACAAACATAAGACTGCTTTCAACACCAAGTGGGGCACTTTTTCCTATAGGAGAATGCCCTTCGACTTGATCAATGTTGGAGCCACCTTCCAGAGAGCCATGGACATTGCCTTTAAAGACATAATTGGTAAATGCATAATCATTTATATGGATGATCTGATAGTTGTTTCCAAGAAGAGAGGTGATCATATTGCAGATTTGTTCAAAGTGTTTTAGAAGTGAAGGGAATTTGGTATATATCTCAATCCAAAGAAATGTATCTTTGGAGTTACGAAGGGAAAATTGTTGGGGCATGTTTTCTCTAAGAAAGGAATTGCCATTGATCTAGAATGAGTGGAAGCTATACTCAAGATCTAGCCACCTACTAGCAAGAAAGAATTGAAATCATTCTTTAGCAAAATCAACTTTGTCAGGAAGTTCATCACTGGATTTGCAGAAATAGTCAAGCCATTGAATGCAATGTTGAAGTAGGAAGCCAAAGTTGAATGGAATGTAGAAGCTAAGGAAGCATTTGTAGAGATAAAAAGGGCTATTGTTGAGGCTCCAATTTTGGTGAGTCCAAATTATTCTAAGCCATTCTATATATATTCATTTGCTTCTAATCATTCATGTGCTGCTCTGTTGACTCAAAAATATGAACAAGGAAATGAAAATCTCATAGCATTCATGAGTGCACCATTGAAAGATGCAGAACTAAGGTACCCAAGTGTGGAAAAGAAGGCTTATGCCTTAGTCAGAGCTATGAATAAATTCATACACTATATCCTTAGAAACAAGGTCTTTGTAATAGTTTTGGATCCTGCAGTCAAGTTGTTGTTGATGCAAAATGAGCTAGGAGAGCACAGAGCCAAGTGGGTAACTATGTTACAAGAATATGATATTGAGATTCAACCCATAAATTTGGTAAGAGGGAAAGGACTTACAAGGAAAATGGCAGAAATGCCCTGATATTGTAGCCCAATATTACAATCTAGAGGATGTTTCTCCCAGTGAACAGTATGATGATATTGTTCATTATCTCCTGACTCAAAGATGCCTTGACCATCTTAATGCAGTACAAAGAAGGGTATTTCATTTGAAGAGTGATAGTTTCATGCTGAAGGGAGTTGTTCTATATAAGAAAAATCATGATGGTGTTTACTTAAGGTGCCTAGGAAAAGTAGAATCTGAAAGAGTAATGTTGGAATTTCATGACATATATGGTATAGGCCATGGATCTACACCTTCTACAGTGAATTAGATTCTGAGAGCTAGTTACTATTGGCCCACACTATTCAAGGACACACACAACCATGTCAAAACTTGTCATGTGTGTCAGACTGCAACAACTAGAGAGAAGTATGCAGCACTCCCACTTCAACCAGTCTTTGAGGTAAAACCTTTCGCACAGTGGGGAATGGACTTCATAGGTCCAATCAATCTGCCTTCCTCTGCAGGTCACATGTATATTCTTACTGTTACTAATTATTTCACAAGATGGATTGAGGCCCTTGCTTGCAAGCAATGTACTTCTGAGGTGGTAATCAATTTCATTGAATCAGGTATTATTAACCATTTTGGATGTCCTATGTCTTTGGTTTGTGATAATGGTCCTACATTTTCATCATTGAAATTCTCTAACTAGGCCTTTGATCATGGAATTATAATTAAGTTTGCATCCAATTATTACCCTCAGGGTAATGGTTTGGTTGAGTCTTCCAATAAAAATCTCCTAATTGTTATTCTCAAGTTGTTAGAAAGAAATCCTAAGGATTGGCACACCTAGCTCAGATTTTCTCTCTAGGAAGATCATACAAGACACAAGACTTCCATAGGAATATCCCCTTACCACCTCGTTTATGGGTTAGAGCCTATGTTTCCTATTCAGTTAAAAATCCCCACCCTATAGTTCATTAATGAATATTATGATGAGGGGGATAAACATGAAGCCCGACTTGCTGAGTTGTTATACCTTGCGGAGAAAAGAGACAAAGCCCTAGAAAACTTTTCCAAACATCATGGGGTAGTCAAATGGTGGTTTGATAGAAGATCCAAGGTAAAAGCCATTCAGATTTCTAACTTGGTTCTTTAATGGGATAAAGCCCGTGACTGTAAGGGGGAGCATGGTAAATTTGAAAAAAATTGGCTTGGCCCTTATCATATTTTAGAGATCCTGGGAGATAATGTTTTTCGCTTGCAAACTATCACTAGGGAGGATATCCCACTACCCATGAATGGGTAGTATTTGAAGCATTATTTCCAATCTTGAGGTGTTTTTAGCTCTTTTCCTGTACATAGTTAGAGTAGGTTTCCCTTTCTATTTTGCTTTGCTTTGCTTTGGTTAGAGTAGGTTTCCCTTTCTATTTTTCTTTGCTTTGCTTTGGTTAGAGTAGGTTTGCTTTTAGTTTGGTGTGTTTTTGCTCTTCTTTCACTTTGGAGGTCTTGTTTTCTTCTAAATGTGTTGCACCTGCATGGAAAATATGCTTTTACCTGGGACTATTCTGATTATTTCCTTGATAAACTTTAATCATGTGTCTTGAATGGATGGTTGAGGTCTTCATTATCATCAAGAAGTCTAAATGTTTGATTTTAGGAAGATGGGTCACTGGTTTGATTTGAATTTGAAGTATTCTAAAATCTTATATCTTTCATACATCTTAGGAATCCTGAAGTTGTGATAGGGTCCTTGTGAGGTCTTGTTAGGTGAAAAATCTTATTTCTTCGTGGTTCTTAGCCCTGGGTGTGAACTTTATTGTTCACAGGTTGAAATAAAAAAAGTGAATAAGAAAAGAAATATCAAAAGAAGGAAAAAGAGAAAATATTGAAAATCAAATGAATTCAACTTATCAGGAGTATCTAAATATCTCTATTAGGGCTATAAATGTCTAGATGACAATAGAGCTATGATCGAGAGAGTCACAACAACAACCTCGTCAGGGATATAGATGCCTAACTAGTAGTGAGACTCTATCCAGATTCCTTTTGTAGTTAGAATATTTATGTAGTCTGACCTGATTAAACTTGGCTTTTGCAGTAGCTCAAGCAGGGAAATGAACTCATGTGCACACACTTGGATTTTTAATTTATAGAAGTTTTAGTCTACCTTTGTTTCTAATTCTTTAATCTTACATTTTTATTTGTTTTTTTGATAGGGGGGATCAAAACCAGAGATTATGGGTTCATGATTCTTGTTCATCATCAATGCTCTAGAGCATTTCCCCAGCAGAGTCACCATTTGTTGTGTAGTTTTCGTACACACGCCCCGCTGAAAGCAGGGACCCTCTCTCGCTTTTATCCATGATGTTTTGGCACTTTGATTTTGAGCATTTACCTTGCCTTGGCATGAGCTTAAAATGTTTATGTTGCTTGCCTAAGTGATTCCCCTAAGTTGCACTTTGAAAATATAAGTTTTGAACGAAGTTCGGGTTTTTACACCAGTTTGAGATTTTCTTCTCCATTTAGATTTTCCCAGATTTCATTCACAACCTAGCGAAGAGATTAACACTATAGCTCGGGAAATCTGGGACTTCACAGAATTCCACCTGGACCGAATTTTTCTGAAATTTTGTTTTACCGTCTAGTTTCTGAGTTTCTTCAGCCTGTCTTGTTGACTGCATTTATGATCACTCATATGAATTATGAAGGATGTATTTAATCTATTTTTGGGGTTTTTCTTGCCATTATGCTTTATCATTTGCATTCTATTGAGTTGGGGTGTTCATTCTTGTGGTGCTTGGCTGAATTTAGCATGCTGAACTTCTGAATTGTGGGATTTGGTAGTTGTTTTCTTGGCGTCTCTATTGTCAAAGCTTGCTCGGGCATTTGAGGTTGTTTTCTGTCATTTCTATAATCAATTTCCATTTCATCAAATGGTATGTACACATTTCCTATCTTTTGATTGATGAATGTGAGTGGTCCTATCATGTTTTGGATATGATTGAAGTTCGAATTTTTGTGTGTTTGGGTATTCTAGAGCTAGGGTTGCATGATGTTGATTAGATTGATGGTTCCCCAAGTGAGTTTTGTGATTGCTTTTCACTTTCATTTTTCTTGCTTGTGGGCCATGATTATATTTTGAAACCTAGCAGTTGAGTAACCTAAATCTCGAGCTTGTCTGTGCATCAGTGATGGATCTTTAGGGTTTCATGCATAGGGCATCGCCATTCCCTTTTGATTCACTTTAAGAGGAGCTTTAAGTTCAATGAAAATCAAAAGGAGGTTCAGGTCAAACTTGTTACAGGCCCAAATTCCTCAAATTTGTGACTGTTCGATCAATTTGAGGGAGATCATGTGAGAACACCGATATTCAGGTTTTCCTTCAGTTTTGGGATTTTCCTATGCTGGTGGATTTCCTTGAGTTTCCTTGTCCCCTCCATTTCCCCAGAATGTGTTGAAAATCCAAAATATTTCCTTCTTCATGGATTTCTATCAGTCCCAGATTTTCCTAGTTTCTCCTTCATCCCTTCGTTTCCCCGAAGTTCATATGGTATTGTTGTTTTTGCAGAATTCTGGTCTAGCCAAATTTTTCTAAACTCTCTTGAAAGCTTTGTGGAACTTAGAGATTGGATCAGATGGATAAATGTAATGATGAATACTTAACATTCCATGCTTTTAACTGATAAATTGCATGATTTTTTATGTATCGTTTATTCATTTTTGATGATCTATTGTTGATTTTTGTGCCTTCTTTGGGAAAATTTTCCTAGTCTATAATTTTTCAAAGTTCCTCCCAGATTGGTTTTCCCTTGTTAGCTTGGAATCCTAAATTTCTTAGTTTAGTGGTTTATAGTTGATTTGATGGTTTTCTTATGATTTTGAGCTTAACACATTTAAGAATATGTTATCAACAATTAGATTTTTGATGTTAGTATTTATGGATGCATACTGAAGCTAGCAAGGCAGTGGCTGGAATGGCTAAGGGTGATATGGAGGGATCCTCTATCTCAGAAGCTGGAAGAGTTAAATTGGACATCAAGAGCAGGATCTTGGAAAGTAAGATAGCCTCAATTTGGTCTAAAGTTCTAGATACAAATGTAGGTCAATGGGACTATGAAGAGTTTAAGGCAAGGATGGCACAAAAAGATCTTCCAGTGCTGGCCAAGAGATTAAAGGAATCATGATTATCTCATGTAGCATGATTTCCACCCATACTTTAGTGTTATGATTTGGTATTGGAATGTGCCCAGGACTATGACAAAGATTCACTGAGGATAGTCAGTCCTCAAGGGAGAGTATTGGCTAATATTAACCCTATCTTTATTGCACAGACTTTTGATATGCTAGAAAAATCTCATGTGGTAGCATTCAATATGGAGGAAGCTAAAAGGTACTATGAGAAGAAGACTATTAAGTCACAACAAGTTATCAATTCTTGGCTTGAGAAGCCAAAGTCTTATTTTTCAAAACTGCCTAAGCAGTTGCACAGGGAAAAGTTTAAACAAGAATTCTATGATGCCATCACATTGCTTAACCAGGTGGTAGGCCCAAAGAGTGCAGGTATGTTCGAGAATTGGATGTTCCATGTTATTGTGAGGATGGAGTAGAAAAATATTAATTATCATTGGGCAGGTACTATAAGTACTGTGATTCATGAGAAAATGTGTAATGTGGATAGACCAAGACATTCACCATGAATTCCTATTTAGTGTATGCCCTTGCAAGATTTCATCCCTATAAAGGATTGAGCACAGGAGGAATATTTGGATAGGATGTAATTTATGAAGTTTATCCTCAATTGTACTTAGGAAGCCCAAGTTACAGGAGGGTGAATGTTGCATTCACCATGAATATCACTAGATTGCTCCAAGGTGCAGAGCATGTGAGAATATCAAATGATGCTAAGGAGCTGATCAAAAGGGATGGGGAATGGTTCATACATTTTCCCACCTTCTCCTACATAAGAATTGATGGTTGTCAGAGGGCTCCATACAGGCTTCCAAGGTATCCCACAGACCATGTTATACTTCTGGAGGTTATGAGACAAATATGTGACTTTGACACCATTGTTAAGAAAGATAAGCATAAAACTAGATTTGGTGGAGACTTTCCTCTGAAGATAGGTACTAGCGAGCTATGACCTTCAATTAATTCAACCTATGCTTCTAAGGAGGAAATTAACACTCTTGGGTTGTCTTACCATTCCAAAAGGCTAGGTTTTGATTCCATTGGTGAAGCACAAAAGAAAGCCAGCAAGCAATACCACCATAGAGATGACATAGAGGACTACTGGGCCAATAGCAAGGATGATTTTGAGGTAAGAAAAAATAAATTCTCTAGAATCCCAGTTCATGTGGTCTGAATGTATAGTGTGAAAATGTTTCCTGATCAGGTGGAAGATAATGCAGACTTAATCTAAAGTCATGATTATGATCCAATTAAGGACATGCCAATTGGAGAAGTAGACTAGCTAGAAGAAGAAAAAAATAAATTAAAACAAATCATGACTCCTGTGATGAGATACACCAAGTTCTGTCTTAAAGACAAGGTGTGGGAGCTTGAAAGTGAAGGTGTGCCATGCACCTATAATCTAATGGGGGATCTAAAATCCCATTCCACTTTTGAGGAGTCAGCTGAGGAAGATCCTAAGGGCAAGACCAAGCTTGATTCTCCTTTTAATATTAAGATCAAAGGTCCCCAAGAAGAAGAGTAGGAGAAATAGAGGAAACCAAAAGCAAAGAAGAGGACTGCTACTTCAAGGACCAAAAAAATTGTAGAGGAAGAACCCAGTGAAGGAGAAGAAAAGGATGGTGCCCCAACACCTAAAAGGATGAAAACAAAAACGGGTTGAAGAAAGAAGGGTGGACCTTCAACTAATCCTTCAACAATGGTAAATGTAGAAAGTTCTAGAGAAAAGACACAGGTATACACAAGGAGATCAAGAACTCCTTCTCCCAAGTAGAATGTGTCGAAGAAGGATATTCCTCTAGCAAGTTTTGATGCAAAACAACATAAAGAGGCTTCTCTACCCCATGAGCCACATGGTACATCAGAACAACTAGCAGATGTGGAGCACCCATCAAGTGAAGGGGGAGAATAATTTGAAGAACGTGAGCTTCATAGTGCAGCTGTAGAGATGGAGAAAATTCTATGGACTCCCTTGATAACTTATGAGGATTCTCCTCCTAGAAGTGAAGAAGATAGACCTCTTTAGACAGAGGAAATTCCTATTAAGACTCCATCACCAGTACATGAAGAAGAGGAGCATGGCAGAGAAGAGCATGATAAAGATGAAGATTTTCTTGAAAAGCATGCAGATGCACACAAAGGTTAGCCAGAAGAAGTGGGACAAAGTGAAGTATAGTTAGAGTTTGTTGTTCCAAGTTGGCTGGATAAAGAAATAAAGGGAAAGAAAATTGTTGTGGATGATACCTCTCTCAATTGGGATGAGCTACTAGAAAAAATAGGAAAAGGCAAAGGAAAGAAGAAGGCCAAAGTCATTTCCAAGATTGAAAGGGATGAAGCAAACAATAGAGTGGTCCACATTGCTACTCCTGCCACCGAAAATAATAGAGATGAGGTTACTAGGAGTGATGACAACATGCAGACCATCAACCTAGGACCCGCCTCCATGGAATAGGATATTGAAGAATATGAGGGTTCAAGTGTTGTGATCCTAGGAGATTGAGGAAAGAAGAACAATCTAAACAAGAGTTGAAGAAAGTAAATGAAAGACTTAAAAAGTATTTGGAAGATTTGATGAAACCCCTGCAATCCATTAGTTCCTCATCTTCTGCTACAAATTTCCTGCCCCACAAAACTATATCTGAGCTGGAAAGAATGAAGGCCATTATTATTGCCATAGTGAACTAGTTACAAGGGTGCAAACTAAAGGAGATGATGCTATCAAGGAAATCCTTTCAACCGGAGGAGATTCAATGAGGGCAATAGATTGGTGGAAAGATGTATTGGCTCAAGATAAAGAGGATGTAGATCTCCTGTTGCAGAAGACCAAGACTATCATGGAATACACTAAAGATAAGCTGGTGAGTGATGGAATTTTCCATTCCTCCAGAGCTGCAAAACCTTGGGAATGGTTTGAAGCTATGCAAATAAGGTAGAACATTTTGAAGAAGATATGTAAGCAGAGAAGGAAAATTAAGGATGCCTTGACTGATATCTATGATATATGCATCTCATTATTTGAAGTGATGACAGGGAGAAGGAAGTTCGCACCAAAGCATTTGAGCTTTTAATAGTTGAAGAAATGGTGGCAAGATGTATATTCTTTAGTCATTGAGGATCCAATTATTGAGCATTAGTTGGATGATGCGACCACTTATATTGCAGTCATTGAGAAATATCAAACCGGTAGAGTTGAGTGGGATAAATCAGTGGTGCAATCAAGAGAAAATATTAGATCCATCAAAAGGAGAATTAAGGTTTTACCTTTGCCATCTATAGCCAACTTGGAAAGGGTTCTTGTGATGGTGCATGATAGGGTGGATTGACATAAAGACAAATGGGAAGCAGTTAATGCAAGGCCACATCAGAATTTGTGCTTCCCTATTATTTTGCATGCATTGGTTCGAGCTACATTAGAGATCCCAGGCTGACCTGGATGGAGTTCATGCATTTAATGCTTATTTTATCTTATTTTGAATTCCTCTTGGCTAACTTGTTTTATGGCCATTTATTATTATTGTAAATTCTAATTAGGCTAACATGTCTTGGGGGTTTCTATTAATATGGCATTTCGCCTCATTTGTAAGGGCTAGAAAGATAGATAGTTTTGATGCTAGAGCAAATTGAGCAGTAGAGAAAGAGTTAGAAGTTATTTCATTTTGAGCAAGTGCTATAATAGAATTCTAGAATTGTTGCTACTTTGGGTGATTCAATAAAATTGGAGACATTGTGCTTCTGGTGAATTCTCTTGTGTTGATTTATCTTGCATGGTTCTTGTGATTCTATCTTTGGAATTGCTTAAGTTATTTGATAAATGCATTAGGTTTAATGTTAGATAAATTGATAGTGTTTATGATTTAGTACTTGAAGTGTTTGCAGTAATCCCTGGTCCATACTTTTCACAACCAACTGATTGTTAGTTGCTTTACAAAGTTAGCCTGGACTTTTATATTCATTGTGCTTAGTTCAATTGTGGACTTTTATTCATTTCGATTGCAATAGGGTTGTTTTGAATGAATGTTCATGATTTGAAAATCTTTAGTACCTTAGAAGATTGCACTATTTCTATAAGATTGCAGATCCATCTGGGTCAAGTAGAAATTAGTTTCTAAGGGATTGGTCCATTTCAAGTGTTTGGCATTTGCATTGTTAATCTTAGGAGTAGTGTTAAATTTAGAAATCTCTTTGAAACCCTTATATTTTGTTATTTCTTTTTTCATTTGGGTTAGATTTAGGATTGAAGTATCATCATATTGTTAGATCTAAGAAATTAAAGATTCAGTATTTTCTTGTAGTAAGGTCCCATTGTGATTACCAACATTTTCACATTTATCATTGAGTTGTTTATGCATTGTCAAGACCTGACACTAGAGACCTTGGGGTTATCTCTTGAGGCTTGATGATAGAGATTTACCTTTCAAGAGAGATAGTTTTTCCATATTTTGTCTAAGTTGTTGTTGTGTAGAAAACACCATCAACAGGAAGGACTCATACTAAATAAGACAGGTTGATTTGTTTTGATGATGCCTATCTTCAGGAAGGACACATGTTGTAGCCAACATAAGTTGATTTGTTTTGGTTGTAGCTTTGGAAATTTGTTTGATTCAACTTGATGAGATTGTTTACTTGGTGATCTTGTTGATGTGTGACGATGAACACTAAAGGACTAACCTAGTGTGGCCTCGGGGCTCATCAATTGATGGAATTTCCTATGTTATGCACGTAGAGACCTTGTAGTTCGACTAGACTTTGACTGACAAGACTGACTATAAAAAACCTAATTGATTTAAAAATATAAGACATGTTAGATAGTGAATGTGACAAACCTTGGAGGCTCATCGATTGATGGCCTTGCCTACATTATACATGCATATACCTCATAGTTCGACATGACCAATGACCTTATCATATAGACAAATGGATTGAACCATGACTTTATATAGAAAAACATAAAAGGATTGACCTAATTCCTTGGGGGTACATCGGCAGATGGCCTTTCCTACATCTAGTCTCAAAGGAAACGTAGTTCAACAAGTGACAAAGACTGACAAGTACAACTGACTCTGACTCTATTTTTTGTATTTTTGAAGTTTTTTGATGTTTTTTTGACATAGGTAAAGTACTTGCTCCTGATTGAGCATAAGACCAACTGATTATGGATAGGATAGGATGAGGGATATGAAATGCAGTCGATGTTAATCGTTCCAAGTTATGGAAACGAAAACCATTTATTATGATTGTTATGTGCAAGTGATGGATGGAAAAGAAAGGTGATATGTACAGGGATATATAATATGTATAGGGGTAAGTGATATGTACAGGGATAGGAAATATGTACAAGGAAGTTAGACTAGAATGATGGTAGACAAATAACAGAGTCAACTACTCATGGTGCCTGTTTGCCAGGTTTTCACCATGGTACTTATCCAAAGCACCACCAAAGTGGTTTTCACTAGTGGACAACTTATTTCTCTTTAATATTTTTCTTGATTTTTTTATTTTTTTGATTTTATGAAGATGTTTGTTTGCCAAGTTTTCACCTAGGTAATGATTTTATTTTAATTTTTTTTTTTGTATTTTTGATAATTAAGACAAGGTTCTCAAAAGCTTTACGTAGAACTTCTTCAGATGAAGACTATTGATAGGTGTTGAAAATGGTTCTCCTTCAGGAGTAGAGATTTGGTATGCTCCTGATCCAAAGGCTTCTATGATGATGTAGGGTCCTAACCAGTTAGGTTCAAACCTCCTTGGTTTGTCCCTTTCAGCTTGATTCTTGGGATTCTCCATTAAAACCAAGTCACCAATGTCAAAGTTTCTATTCAAGACCTTCCTGTTATAGCTACAATGAAGATGATTCTGATATTCTTGGAGATGATCTAATGCCTTCTGTCTCCATTTATCTAGGAATTCTAGCTCATGTAGTCTTGAAACTTGGTACTATTAATTGTTAATATGCCCTTTCAAGGATACCTTGAGGGAAGGAATCTCTACCTCAATAGGAAGAATGGCCTTAGAACCAAATAATAAGGAATATGGAGTGGCGCCAGTTACCTTATGGGTAATATGGGGTGTAAAAATGATGTTGGATATGGAACTCTCCATAGAGATGACAAAATTCTTGGTTTTTGAATGAACGACCATTATCTATGATTATGGATTGAGTTACTCCATACCGAAAAATTATATAGTTCAAGATAAACTTAGAAATATATGTGTCACTGATGTAGGTCATGTGAATAACTTTAATCCACTTTGTAAAATAGTCAGTGGTGGTAATGATGAACTTATGGTCATTGGATGATGTGGGATGTATCTTACCTATGAGGTCGAGTCCCCATTGGGCAAAGGGCCATGGTGACATTATGGGATGAAGCTCCTATGCTAGTGCATCTATCAAATCTCTATGTACATAACATTGGTGACATTTCTTGACAAAGATATATGAGTCCAAGTTTCAATGGTAGGCCAATAATAACCCAGTCTCATAATCTTCTTAGTTAAGGTAGGACCGCTAGAATGAGATCCACATATACCCTCATCTACCCCACACAAGGTTGCTTATGCTTCTTCAGTATTGGGACATCTCAATAGGGTATTGTCTAGGGCATGTCTATAAAGGGTGTCTTCGATGATGGTGTACCTAGATGACTTACGAAGGAATGTTCTACATTGGTTATTAGAAAGGTCAGGGGGTATGATCTTGACATGGAGGTAGTCATAAATGTCTTTATACCATGGGGAATTGGGACCAACAATATCACGCACCATCTCCAAATCTAGGATGTCATAGGAAGGGACCAAAATTTGTTCTACCAAGAACTCGAATTTAGGCATGTTGCTAGGTATGTCCAAGAGTGAAGCAATAGTAGCCATGGCATCTACTGCCCTATTTAGAACACAAGGTATCTAATGAAATTCAACCTTTTCAAAGTACTCCTTAAAACTATTTTCCATGTGTTTGTAGGGAGAAAGATTTTCATCCTTAGTCTCATAGTCATCATTTACCTATCGAATTACCAACTGAGAATCACCATAAACCTGTAGGTTCTTGATCTTTCATTTAATAGCCATGTGTAATCCTATCACAAGAGCCTTGTATTCTGCTATGTTGTTAGTACATGGAAATGCAATCCTGAATGACTTAGGGATTGAATCACCCTGTGGTGTGATAAACAATATACTGGCCCCTGAGTGATGATTTTTATGAGAGCCATAAAAGTATATTTTCCATGTTGTGCTTGTGTCAATGGTGAATATAAATTCATCAGGAAAATTTGCAACTAATGGGTGATCTGCTTGTATCAGTGCATCAACCAACTTATCAACAATGACTTTTCCCTTGATAGCTTTTTTCTCTATGTACAAGATGTCATACTCGCTAAGTATCATTACCCATTTGGCTAGTCGCCCTGTTAATGTTGCTTTGCTTAGAAGATATTTTAGATGATCTATCTTCACAACTAGCATTGTTTGATGGTTCAAAATAAAGTTCCTTATTTTTTGAGTAGAAAAGACTACCACAAGAAAAGAATGTTCAATGGTACTATAATTAAGCTCATAAACTACCAAAGTTTGACTGATATAGTATACTGCCCTTTCATGACCTTCATCATCATTTTGTGCAAGCAATGCTCCTAGTGATGAATTGGTTGCTGAAATATAGAGAATCAATGGTCGTCCTTCGATAGGTGGCTTTAAGATTGGTGGTGTGAGTAGATAATCCTTAATCAGTTGAAAAGCTTCTTGGCATTTACCTGTCCATACAAAGGGTATTCCTTTTCTAAGTAAATCTTGAAAAGGATGTGTCTTATCTGCTAACTACACTATGAATCTTCTGATGGATTTCAATCTCCCTTGTAATGTCCTTAGCTAACTGAGATTAGTTGGTGGAGGAATTCCAATGATTTCTTTTACCTTGGTTGGATCTACTTCAGTGCCTCATCTAGAAATGATATACCCCAAAATCTTTCTTGATTTCACTCCAAACACACATTTGTTTAGATTTAGTCTCACTTTATACTCTTCTAGTATTTGAAATATATTGTCTAAGACCTATAAATGATCAACTATTTTCAATGATTTAGCAATAAGATCATCAACATAATCCTCCATAAGAGTGTGTATAAGGTCATGAAAAATAGTGGTCATAGCTTGTTGATATGTTGCTCTAGCGTTTTTGAATCCAAAGGGCATTACATTCCAAAAATAATTTTCCCAAGGACATGTGAAAGCTATTTTAGGTTGGTCTTCAGTTGCAATTCTAATCTAATTATACCCTGAAAACCCATCCATAAGGGACATCTCATACCCTACTATCAAGTCAACAATCATGTCAATGTTCAACAAAGGAAAGTTGTCTTTAGGGAATGCTTTATTTATATCTCTGAAATATGTGCATATGAAAATTCCCCTATTGGTTTTGTGACTGGCACCAAATTAGAAATCCAATCAACATAGTCAGTTGATCTAATGAAACCAATGTCCAATAGTTTCTTCAATTCAGCCTTGATGAGTAAAGCAATATGTGGGTGAATTTTCCTCAATTTTTGTTTCACTAGATTTACCCCTGGTTGCAAGGGAAAATGATGTAGTACAATTTTAGGATCTAACCTAGGCATGTTAGCATATGACCATGCAAAATTAATCTGTCTTTGTGCAAAGAAGTTGTGAAATTCCAGTTGTTTTGTTTATGTCAATGATGTGGCAAAGTATACCAGTTAGGGATTCTCTTTTGTGCCTATGTTGATCTCCACTATTTCTTCAACCAACATGGGTGACTTTTCCTATGCAATGGGAATAATGTTCAAACCTCCATTTGTAGGTGCCTCAAAGAATTTTTCACCTTCAGATGTATCCGTATTTTTTTCTTTTTCATTGTCTAAAGGTGCCTTTTAGTTCTCACCTAGAGACTCATCAATTTTATTTTTGTCATTTCTCTTATTTTTGTGACTGGAGGGTTGAGCAGATTCCTCAAAATATGCCTTGTTGTCCAATTCAATGGTAAATCTAGCCTTGTGATCACCACTAGGTATGCCTTCTCGTAATCCTAGGAACTCAACAATTGCTTCATCTTTCTCAAAAATGTCTAAAACAGGTGTGTCTTGTTGGTCCCAATCAATGAGTTGGGGATAGAATAAAGGCATGTCATCATCAAAGTTGTCAAAGTTCAAAGGGGTCAAGGTAAAAGCTGAGTTATTCATATAGTCACAAAATTTTCTTACCAATTCCTCTTTGGTCTTTTTCTTGGATCTAGGTGGACTCTAAGGTGGGCCTAATTCCAAGGTTTGGTTATTTGAAATGGATTGGTTAGGTTCCCAAGAGGCAGGATCAAGAGATTCCCAATAGTAATGTTTAAACCATTCCTCTTTGGTCAAAGTCTTATGTGGATAGGGCTTCAATGGGCCTGGTGAGAATTTTAGCATTAAATCAAGCTCCTGAAATAGTTTATCAAGGTCCATGGTAGATGTGGATGATAGGAAATCCCACTCATATTTGTTAGAGTCAGGGGAGTCACAATAGGGTTGGTTAGATGGTTCGTCAGATGTCTCGATATCCTCAAAAGCACTTACTTCCTTGAGTAAAGGTGATGTGGTACTAGGAACACCAATTTGAATCTATTGAAACCCAAGCCCTAAGCCTTTTGGCCACTTAGAAACAATAATTGGCGTAGTTCTCCTATCTTGATATAAGCCTAAACCACTATGTCCATTATATCCCTTTCTCTACATGATTGTGAAACCTTTGCCATATTGATCTGTAGGAATATGAGCAAGTGATTGAGGTTCTTCATGGTCCTCTCTATACAACCATGAAGTTACATCTTCTGTATTTATGACCTCTTTGCTTAACTCTCCCCATTTTGTAAAGGTTGTTGAGGGAGGAATGTGTATAGTGGCCACTGACTTTCTCCTATCTGTTGTAGGTAAACCATAATATTTAGGATGAATCAAGTGGCTAACACAATAAGATGTCTTCATGTGATATTCCCCATAACCCTTCTCTTGGATCTCAACCCTAGGAATGGAAGGTAGTGATGGTGAATTGGATGTTTTGGTAGGAGTGGAAGGATCAAGATATTAGGATGAATTGGATGATGAAGCTTCTTAATTTACTAGCACTTGACATTGGGGTATCTATCATAGACTGGTACAATATTGGAATGGATTTGGGTCACCATCTATTGTTATTTCAGTTCCATTGTAGGGGAATTTGAGACATTGATGATATGTGGAAGGGACTACCTTCATGGCATTAATCCATGGTCTGCCTAGCAGAAGGTTGAATGGAAGGGTAAGATCCAAGACCTAGAATTTTTTTACCATTTATGTAGGACCAATTCTGATAGGAATTGTTACCACACCCTTTGATTTTCATTCCTTATTGTCATAAGCTTAATGACTATGCTTTTGGTGGTGTCTACACACGCTTCTAAGAAACCTAGTTCCTTAACCAATTTTAAAGTGCAAATATTTAACCCTGCTCCTCCATCTACTAGGACTCATCTAACTTTGGTTTTGTGAACAAGGACTTCAAGGTGTAATAGGTCATTACGATTTGTCTTCTCAGATGCATAGTCTTGTTGAAAGAAGGTGGCATGATGATTATTGGTCAAGTAACCCACCATTTCCTTGAAACGACTGACATCAAGATCATTAGGGACAGTCACACTTTGTAAAGCCTTGTTTAGAATGGATCAATGTTTAGGTGAGATACACAATAGTTTCAAGATAGATATTTGGGTTGGGGTTTTCCCCAATTGATCAAGTAGGTTATACTATGAATTGGAAGTCTATGGTACTTGCAGTGTTGGAGGGCCTTGGATGGTGATCTTGGTTTGGCAAGTGTTAAGGACACACTTGGGAGTTATCTTTATGGTTATGGTATTGATGTGCTCATCAACAACTCGGATGTGGTTTATGATTGTGCCATTATAATCATGTTTAACATTAGCATAATTGGCCATAGTGTTGGTCTTATTCCCCGAATTGGAGGCTTTTCCTTTCCCATGGTCATGTAATGGATAAGAAAAGACCTTGTGGTTAGTGTTTGAAGATGTAAGTTTATGTCCAACAACTTCGATAGTTCTATTGTCGATAATATCTTGTATGATGTTTTTTATTTGTTAGCAATTTTGTAGGCTATATCCTTATGTCCGATGTAAGTCATAAAAGGAATTGTCATCCCACCAAAAAAGTTTGAATTTCCCTGGATTGTATTGCCTTGGCTCTTGAAGCTGTATAAGATTGTGTTGCAATAATTGTTTGAAAAATGACTATGTGGGTTCCACTAGGGGAGTGAACTCATGTTTTGGAAACCTTCTCTATTTTTGTGGCCATTGGGTGTTTTGGGTAGTGTTGGGGGTTTGTTTGATGACATTATGTGTGTTGGAAGAGTGGCTATTTCCTCTAAATTTTATGATCGGTCTTGCTTGTAAAGTTTTAGCATCAACAACCCCACCATTGGTAACGTTTTTATTCCAAGACCAAAACTTGTTTTTGTCATTGGGAGTGTTTTGAAAATTTGGATTTATGTTGGGTGTTTGTGTTCTAAGTTCTCCTTTTTCAATGAGATATTTTTCTAGTATGAACCCCTTCTCCACTAGTTCTATAAAGGATGTAAGAAAATCTACCCTCAAGTCACTTCTCAATTTTGGTTTGAGGTTTTCTTGGAAGATAGTGACCTTCTGTTTCTCAGATATCTCGACAAGACATTGTCTAGCTATAGTTCTCCATCTCTAGAAGAAAGAGATAAAAGTTTCTCCTTTGTCTTGTGTAGTGTGACACAAGGTTGCTATGTTAATCTCATGGTCTATGTTAAAGGAGAATTGTTCAATGAATTTCTCAGCCAGTTCACCCCATGATTTTATGCCATAATCAAGACCTGAATACCACTCTAGTGTAATTCCAATAAGACTTCTCAGAAAGAGTCTCATAAGATAGGTGGGGTCATAGGTGACATCTATGCACATCGTGGAAAATTCCCTTATGTGTTCGATTGGATTTCACTTTCCATTTTATTTGGGAAAGTTTGGTATAACATACCCATGAGGGAAAGGTGTCATGTAAAATGATTTGTTGAAGGGACATGGGCATAAATATTTTTCTAAAAAGGTTTTCTTGTTAGACACTGCCATGTTATCCATCTATGTTTGAAGTGCATGCATTTGTGTCTACAGAACATCAACTTGAGTTAAAGATGTGTTAGCTAGATTATTTGGGTCTATGTACGTGTTCTAAAATCCAATGTTTTGTGATGGGTTTTGGTTAAATGTCAATATGTAAAGTGGATTTTGATTTGGAATGTTAGTGAATGGGTTTTGATTTAGAATATGTGAAAATGGATTTTGACTTAGAACCTATGAAAATAGATTTTGACTCATAATTTGTGAAATTGGGTGTTGACTTGGAATCTTTGAAATGATGGGTCAGTTTCCATATTGAAAGGAGGGTATACCTCCTATTTGTGAGACTCCATTATGTGGTATGGTACTAGTGACATTAACACTAGGTATAGCTGTTGTCTATGGAATAGTGCTAGTGACATTCACACTTGGTATAGGAGTTGGTGTTCTAGATTTTTTGTTCCCAACAAGAGGACCAAAGAGATTGGACAATGATGCCCCTATGGTGAAATTTAACCCCTATGTCGAGGTAGGTGTACCAAATGGAGATATATGTATCATTGAGGCACTGTGTAGGCCCTCCAAATGGTATAATAGTAGTCACTTGAGGTATAGTAGCACTAGTAGTAGTGGTGTTTGTCCCCGAAGTAGATGTAGCTTGTAGGGTACTAATATCAAAACCAGGAGGTAACTTGGAACCTTCTACTAGAAATTTGGCTAAGTATCATTGAGGATCATTTGCTAGATAGTCATCTACAAAGGAAGCAAACTCAGGGTCCTATGCAGCAAAATCTATGTCTTCCATTGACATGTCCTTGTGCATCTCTAGTAACAAATTTCTCTAACAAAGTCTTGTGAGGTCTCGATGAAGATGTCCTTGAAAAGGGGTTTGAAAATGGATTGATAAATTCACTTGGATCAACCATTTTTTCTCTTTCTTTCCTTTTTGATCTTGTTTCAATCATGTATTGTAAGCTCAAAGTGCAAGTGATGCAAACGCTAAGTCTATGTATAATATGAATCTAATCTATGTTTTTTGGATTTTATGAATATCAAGGATGTAGCTATATTTTTTTAGTATTTTCTCTACAAATAAGGTATGTCTAGAAATAATGCTATTCTAGGATGATAGTGTCTAAATATGCAAAAGTCTAAGTGACCAAATTGGAAGATTCTAAAATAGGTTATCAATTAGCTAAAGATTAACCCAGGTTTCAATTTAGTTTTGACAAGGAACCTCCATAGGACTAGGATCAAAAGATAAGGTGAACTCCCAAAATAGACTAATGAGCTGGAAAGATTCACATGTAGGACAAAAGATATGATGACTAGGTTCAATGACAATGTTTGTTGAATCAAGGGTTTATCCAAAGTGTGAAAGGGTGCCTATCCTAAAATCTGTAAAATATGATCTCTCTAAAGGAAATTAAGACCCCTAAGATGAAAGTAAAATCTATGACTAGGGTACTTATTGCTATGACTGAATGATTCCTAAAGGATGCAATTGTGCAAATTTTGAGCAAACATTATGGTTTCTATCCAAGAATCAATGAAAAAGGATAAGTTAGATACTAGTTTGACTATTTGTTCTCGGTCTGTGACAATAAATTTTGGTTTTCTGATACTCAAGTAGATGTGTTGAAAAATTTAACAATTGCAATTTTCCTTGTTAGTTGTGGTTTTTTGGTAAATTCAATCTCAAGTATCAGACACATGTGGTTTATTTTGTAGCAGATGCAACTCAGGGTATCAATTGCGACTCAGAACTGATCAGATGTAATTTTCAAGACTCTAGTTGTTTATTGGTAAGTGTTTTGGTTCTGTGATAGGGGTATATGTGTCGTTCCAGAATGTAGATGTAGCTCATCTATTCATATGTGTGACAAAATGTTTCAAGTGCATTTTCCCAATAATAATGAGATATCAGATGCAATTTTCTACTAAGAAGATGTGAGCTACTCTGGAAGATGTGACTCTAATTTAAACAAATGTGACTCAACTCAAATTCTGGGAGATGCAATTTGGACTAGGTTTCTAACATATGTGATAGACTTTGTAACAGTTGTATTTTTTTGGTGAACAGTTGTGGTGTTCTAGTGAATAACATTGCAAACTGACTATGTTTCATGATCAAGTTTTGAAAAATAAAGACAATCAGAAAGCAATGTATTTTGACACATGTGACCATGTAATATTTTAGAAAACAAGTACAATCCTAAGGCTATGAAAGATAATACTTGTTGAGTTCTCAATTGGGTTTTACCCCAACTACACTTATTCAAAGTCAATGACTAGTAGCTTGACCCCACTAGCTCCCCTCCATGGCTCAACACTTTGTTTAGGGTAGCCAAGCTATAGTACCCATGAAACTCCCATGGAATACTTCTCATCTCTATAATGAACCATAAAAATGTGAGACGAATTCACAGGTCCAACCTATTGCTCCAGCAAATAGATAAGGGATTTTGGCTTAACTAGAAACAATGGTTTTTAGTAAGGGCATTTCGTTTGTGAGGTATCATCCATGCAGCAAGATACCATTGCTTCCCTTCTTTTTGAAAGAATACTCATGATACTTGAGTTTTCCTCAAGTACCCACTTTTATATACCGACTAGAAGTCACTCGGGTTCAGCATGTTACCAGTTTAAGTTGTCCTGGGGTGAGTACTTTTTTCCACCAAGATAGGCCCAATTTCTAGAGTCAGTAATAGGTTCTCTTGCACCCATGATCACATGAATACGCAAGGGGAGAGGATAATTCTATATACTAAATCATGGGGTAATAAAAAAATTGTGCTTTTGCACCAAACATAGTAGACAATAGTAAATTTTAAACCCAAATGACAATTTTCTAATCTACCAAATAGTCTGTTTCCAAAAAGAGATTCTTTGAGACACATCCTATAGAAAAAATCATTAGTAGTTTGTAATTTATCTTTGATGATCATCCTGCATGAAAGGGTTTCAAAAACTTGTATTCTATGCTACGTCTTGCAAACACTATGTTAACTCCCTAAAACACATGTTGCAAACTAAAAAACTAGCTAAAATAAAAACACAATGAAAAACTGTAAATAGGAAATTCAACCCAGAAATTTCACCAATTAGATGCATCGTGGATTTTCACTAGTCGATTGTGTCACGATAAGCCATAGATGCATCAAATTTTGTTACATGCATCATTTTCTTTGTCAGATGTGGCTTGTAATATCAATTGCATCATTTTTTCTATCAATGCATCATTTCATATGATACCTGCAAAAATCGAATAAATGTCTATGGATTTGTGAAGAACGTGTCTTCACATTGAGTTCACCAATGTAACTATCATGAAAATAGGAAAGATTAAAGCACACAACAATGCACTCAAACAAAAGAAATAGCTAAAACATAAAACAATCTCACCAAAGATCGATGTAACTCCATGGATAACATGTGTTGTCCTTCTCCATTTCACTATAATGGTATTCTTTCCCTGATATTTTCAGTATTGCATGCAAGTATATGTTGGAAAAGTATGCCTCAATCATCACAGGTTGAAACCTCCATTAGAGCCAAGTTAGTGTGAAATCTTCTATGTTTGGCTGATGAGCAGTTTGGAACATCATGTTTTGTACAGGTTGCTATGACCTAGCTTTTGTCTCACTAAAAGGTTACCCTTTGGAGCTTTCGCTGGGACATATTGTGTTCGGGGTGACCTCTTACCGCTCAGGGAGATCTTTGGCTGACAGGCCATTCTATCGCTTATCGTTGAGACGCTTGGCCGAAAGGCTTGTTCGGGAAGAAGTTTGGGCAATGTGTTAAAGTCTCGCCGATAGTCTGCTATGTATCGAAGTCTTCGAGATAACTAAAGGGTTCTCGCTATGAAGTCCCAGTGAAGTGCAAATGTCTCACCGACGGAGATTCAACTAATGGTCTCGATGTAACACGGTGGTTTCGGTAAGAATTCATAGCGACTTTGGTGAGTCTTGTTGATGATGAGAAGTCTTCGGTGTAACATATATGTGTTCGATAAGAACTCTTGGAGAAGGTTTTAAGTCTTGCTGACTATTCTTTGGAGCTTGGTATGACTTGTATGTATTCGCTGTGAGGTCTCAATGATATTAATAAGTCTTGCCAACTGGCGATTGGAGCTCAAAATAACATGTGACTTTGGTATAACCTTTGGTGACTTGGTGTGAGGTCTTGGTGAAGAATGATACTCTTGCCGAATGGTAAACTCACATCTATGAGACTTTTGGACCTCGCTATGATGTCTTGGTGAAATCGATACGTCTCACCGACTACTTGGTGCTTCAGTGTAACACATGAAAGCTCGATAGAACATCTTGGTGATAATGATAACTCTCTGAAACATCGATATGAAGCTTTTAGGGCATCAAGGAGACACTTCTTGTGTCTCACTGACATGTCAATACAATGTGAACCTTGTTTACTATTTGACCGTCCTATGTGGAGTCTTGTGGACCAATAGGAGAAGTTGAATCTGAATAGTTGGAAGGTTTTTCATTGTGATGATTCTATGAGGAATCTCAACGGACATGGAACAACATGGTTATACTTTGTGATTGCATATTGTGATCGTTTGGTTGCATTGATAGATTGCTGGGTAGTTGTATGATTAGTAAATGTATTCTAAATTGTAAAGACTATAACTTGAAGGTTCCTGTACAAGATTGTTCATGGTGAATGTTGCTATAAATAGACATCGGAAAGATAAGTTTGAAACTTGTATGTAATCTTTATTACTATAATACAAAGTGAATTCTCTTGGTGTGGTGGGTTTTTCTCCCTTAAGGGTTTTCCCACATGTATCTGGTGTTCATGTGTGACTGTTAAATACTTTGTTTCTGATGTTTACTTCATAGTGCATCTTAATTGAACTGTAATTGAAAAATTTAAAAAGTAAATCTACATTCTTCTCTGAGGTTTTGATGTTAGGAGAGTTGTTTCTGCATCTAGCTTTCTTTACAAGTGGTATCAGAGCCTGGCTAGTTATGTTATCCTTGTAGGTATGTTGGGTTTTTTGAGGCAATTCTGTTCAGTGGGAGTCTTGTAGAGTTTGTTATTTCTAATTACAGGCTGAGATGGCTAGCACATCTAGAAAGTTTGAAATAGAGAAATTCAATGGTAGTAACTTTGAGTTGTGGAAACTCAAGATGGAGGATCTTCTAGTTGATCATGATCTGTGGCTTGCAGTGTTTGGAACTAAACTATAGGCATGAAGTAAGAATATTGGGACCTTACAGATAGGAAGTCTAAGGGGTTGATAAGGCTCTGTTTGGAAAACTCAGTTCTTCTGAATGTGCATGAGGAGAAGACCACATCTTCTTTGCGGAAGAGACTGGCATCTAATTATCAAGGGAAGTCCTTGGTGAATAAACTGTTCTTGAGGAAGAAGCTGTATTCTTTGAGAATGTAGGAAGAAGGGTTTGTAGCTGATCATTTGAATGCATTTAATATGCTAATTGCTCAATTGACATCTATTGGTGTAAAAATTGATGAAGAGGATCCCTGTATGCTTCTACTATGTTCTTTGCCAAACTCTTGGGATCATCTAGTGATGGCTATTAGTAGTACAACATCGAATTTCAAGATGGAAGATGTTGTTGGTTCTTTGCTATCAAAAGAGATGAGAAGGAAATCTTCTGAGATGGTGAAGGAAGCTCTTGCTATCAGAGGAAGACCAAAAGAGAAAGGCAAGAAGAAGGACAAGAAATCAAAATCAAAATCAGAGGGTAGATCAAAGTCTCCTAGAAAAAAGTCCAAGGTGAAGTGCTAGAACTATGGGCAACCTGGTCATGTCTGAAAGGATTGTAAAGAGGAGAAAAAGAAGAAGAAGAAGTACTCTTCTAATAATGATTCTTCTCAGGCTGATTCAGATGCCTTCATTACTGCTTGGCTACACAGGAATCAGATGATGCCTGGCTGGTTGATTCTGGTGTATCTTTTCACATGACATCTCATAGAGATTGGTTCATGAAGTATGAAGAATACGATGGTGGAAAGGTGTAGTTAGAAAGTGATTCAACTTTGGAGATTGTTGGCCATGGAAGAGTCAGAATCCAATTTCCTGATGGTAGAGTAAAGGGAATTAATGATGTAATGCACATACCAGGTCTAGCTCAAAATCTACTATCTATTAGTAAGCTCAATGATATTGGAGTACAAGTCACGTTCTCTGGAAATGGCCGCAAGATGACTAGAGGTTCAATGGTGCTAGCTAGAGGTGCTTGAATTGGTACCCTGTACAAGCTAGATGCACATGCTATTCAATGTAACAGTGTCTCTAAAAAGTCACTGAAAGCTACTTATGGAGGTAAAGAGGGAAATATCCATAATTATGTAAACTCTATGGAAGTAAAACTTCCCACAAAGAAGACTATGCTATGGCATCATAGGTTAGGCCACAGGGAGAAAAAGGTTTAAAAACCTTGAAGAACAAAAACCTGGTTGAGAGGCTTGAAGATTGTAATCTCGAATTTGAATTCTGTGAGCATTGTATATATGGAAAGTAGCATCGTATTTCTTTTTATTCTAGTCCTCATAAATCTTCTAGTTTGCTAGATTATATTCATTCGGATGTGTTTGGTACAGTGGATGTTCCTTCTTTGTCTAAGTCAAGATACTACGTGTCGTTCATTGATGATTATTCAAGAAGAGAATTTGTATATTTTCTGAAAAGTAAATCAAAAGTATTCAGTCAATTTAAAGAATTTAAAAATTTTGTTGAAAATTAGACTAGTAGAAAAATAAAATGCTTAAGGACTGATAATGGCTGTGAATTTTGTTCTGATGATTTTGAAAGATACTGTAAAGACCATGGGATTAAAAGACACAAGACTACACCTTATACTCCACAGTAGAATAGAGTTGTAGAAAGGTTCAATAGGACAGTGATGGAGAGAGCATGAAGTATGCTTAGTAGTGCTGGCTTGGAGGAGAAGTTCTGGGCTGAGGCTACTACTACTGCATGTTACTTGATTAATCGGTCTTCAAACTCTGCTCTTGTTGAGAAAACACCTTTGGAATCATGGTATGGTAAGAAGCCCTCTTTTAGACATATTTGAGTCTTTAGCTGTGAGGCATATGCATATGTGTCAGATGTGAAAAGATTTAAATTGGAGAACAAGGCTGCCAAATGTATTTTTATTGGCTATAGTGCTGGCATAAAGGGATACAGGCTTTGGAATCTTGATATGGAGAAGGTTGTATACAATAGAAGTGTAATCTTTCATGAGCTAAAACCTTCCACCTTGGATCTGCAGTTAGAGACAAAGTCAAAAAACAATAAGGATGTAGCTGAAATTCCTCCTACACCAGAGAGAGGAATTGAAAATTCAAAATGTACTTGAAACTGAGGAGAGCTCAAGCAGTTCTGAAATTTCTAAAGAAGAAGAACCTCAGCCTCAGCCAGTGAGGAGGTCAACCCATGAAATAAAACAACCTGATAGGTATGGGTTCTCTTTGATTGATTCTACTTGTGCCTATGCTTTTATTTCTAGCACTGATGAGCCTAGGACTGTAAAAGAGGCATTCAGAATGTCTGATTCAGACTCTTGGTTAGAAGCCATGGAAGAAGAGATGGCATCATTAGAAAAGAATGAAACTTGGAGTCTGGTGCCCTTGCCTAAAGGTAGAAAAGTTGTGGGCTACAAATGGGTATTTAAGAAAAAGATTGGTCTAGATGGTAGTGTAGAAAAGTACAAGGCAAGACTGGTTGCAAAGGGTTATTCCCAGGTTGAGGGAATTGATTATGGGGAGATATTTTGTCTTGTAGCAAAGTTGACATCTATCAAATTTCTTTTGTCACTTGCAACAATGTATGACTTAGAGGTCGAATAGATGGATGTGAAGACAACATTTCTTCATGGTGATCTTGAAGAAGAAATCTATATGTTCCAGCCTGAGCACTTTGTTGAAAAAGGTAAAGAAAAATTGGTATGCAAATTAAAGAAGTCTTTGTATGGGTTAAAGCAGTCACCTAGAATGTGGTACCAGAAATTTGATACTTTTGTATTGTCTTTGGGATTTGTGAGATCAAAATCTAATCACTGTGTATATTATAAAACTGAAAGTGATCGAGTTCTTATTATTGCTCTCTATATTGATGATATGTTGTTCATAGGCAATAGTAAGCTAATGATTTATGATCTTAAATCTCAGTTGTCTGCTAAGTTCAAATGAAAGATCTTGGTGCAGCAAGGTATATTCTAGGGATGGAGATAACTAGGGACATGAAAAATAGAAAACTATCACTTAGTCAGAGTAAGTATATCAGGATTGTTCTTGAGAGATTTTGTATGAATGATTACAAATAGCTAGTGGTTCCAGTCTTGTAGGGAATGAAGCTATCTATTGAGGACTATCCAAAATCTCCTACTAAGATGGAGGACATGACTAGTGTACCCTATGTTAGTGCGGTTGGTAGTCTCATGTATGCGATGGTCTGTACAAGGCTAGACATTTCCCAAGTAGTGGGAGTTCTTAGTCAGTTTATGGCTAATCCTGGAAGGACACATTGGGATTTTGTAAAGAGGGTTTTCAAATATTTGAAGGGAACTTCAGATTTTGCTTTGTGTTACCATGGGAATTCGGTTGAATCACAGAGGACTCTCAGTATTCGAGACTATGTTGATTCTAATTGGGCGGGGGGACATTGACAACAAGAGGTCCACCAGTGGATACATTTTCATGATGAATGGTGGTGCAATGAGTTAGATGAGAAAGTGGCAGGCTATAGTTGCTTTGTCAACCATGGAGGCTGAATACATGGCAACTACTCATGCTTGTAAAGAAGTAGTTTGGTTGAAACATTTGTGTTCTAACATTGGTTTTGATGCAGGGGAGATAACTATTTTCTATGACAGTCAGAGTGCAATTTGTTTGGCAAATAACCCTACTTTCCATGCCAGGACAAAACATATTGACATACAGTATCACTTTGTACAAGATATGGTGGAGGATAGAAAGGTCAGTTTGGAAAATGTTGATACTCTGGAGAATGTTTAGAATGCATTGATGAAGCCAATGAGCGCAGACAAGTTCAGGTGGTGTGCCAGTTCAATGGGCCTTAGTGCCCATGTTTTTCAGTAAGTTCTTTGTTGTGCTCTCAAGGTGCCTATGTGATCTTCGTCAAGTGGGAGATTGTTGGAGAATTATGCCTCAATCATCACAAGCTGAAACCTCCATTAGAGCCAAGTTGGTGTGACATCTTCTATGTCTAGCCGATGAGCAGTTTGGAACATCATGTTTTGTACAGGGCATTGTGACCTAGCTTTTGTCTCACCAAAAGTTTACACTTTGGAGCTTTCACTATGACATATTGTGTTTGGGGTGACCTCTTACTGCTTAGGGGGATATTTGGTCGACAGGCCATTCTATAGCTTATCGTTGAGACCCTTGGCTGAAGGGCTTGTTCGAGAAGAAGTCTAGGTGATGTGTTAAAGTCTCACCGACAGTATGTTATGTATTGAAGTCTTTGGGATAACTAAATGGTTCTCGCTATGAAGTCCCAATGAAGTACAAATGTCTCACCGAGAGAGGTTCAACTAATGGTCTTGGTGTAACACAGTGGTTTTGGTAAGAAGTCACAGTGACTTTGGTGAGTCTTGTCGATGATGAGAAGTCTTCGGTGTAACATATATGTGTTCAATAAGAACTCTTGGTGAAGGTGTTAAGTCTTTTCAACTATTCTTTGGAGCTTGGTATGACTTATATGTATTCACTGTGAGGTCTCAACGATATTAATAAGTCTTGTCGACTGGTGATTGGAGCTCAGAATAACATGTGACTTCGGTATAACCTTTGGTGACTTGGCATGAGGTCCTAGCAAAGAACGATACTCTTTTTCCAAATGGTAAACTCAAATCTATGAGACTTTTGAACCTTGCTATGATGTCCAGGTGAAAGTGATAGGTCTCGCCAATTGCTTGGTGCTTCGGTGTAACACATGAAAGCCTGATAGAACATCTTGGTGATAATGATAACTCTTGGTGACATTAATATGAATCTTTTAGGGCATCGTGGAGACACTTCTTGTGTCTCATCGACATACCAATACAATGTGAACCTTGTTGACTATTTGACTGTCCTATGTGGAGTCTCGTGGACCAATAGGAGAAGTTGAATCTAAATAGTTGGAAGGTTTTTCATTGTGATGGTTCTATGAGGAAGCTCAATGGACATGGAACAACATGGTTATACTCTATGATTGTATATTGTGATTGATTGGTTGCATTGACAGATTACGAGGTGGTTGTATGATTAATAAATGTATTATAAGCTGTAAATACTATAACTTGAAGGTTCATGTACAAGATTGTTCGTGGTTAATGCTACTATAAATAGACATCAGAAAGATAAGTCTGAAACTTGTATGTAATATTTATTACTATAATACAAAGTGACTTCTCTTGGTGTGGTAGGTTTTTCTCCTGTAAGGGTTTTCCCACGTACATCTGGTGTTCATGTGTGATTGTCAAATACTCTATTTCTGATGTTTACTTCATAGTGCATCTTAATTGAACTGTAATTGAAAATTTTAAAAAGTAAATCTGCATTCTTCTCTAAGGTTTTTTATGTTAGGAGAGTTGTTTCCACATCTAGCTTTCCTTACAATATAGCCTTGATATATGTGATTATAGCAAAATATTGAATATTAACAAGTGCTCCAAAAGTCATACAATTTTGAGAGGAGTTGAAATGATGAAAGCCAAGTCAATTTATAGAAAATTGATCATTCAAATGAGAGGCCAAGATTGAAAGATAAATGAACGATTTAGATTAAAAAATTTGACATGCATTAAGATAAGTGTTAGTACTATACTGACATGAGTGATAAAAGCTAAGAATAGAGATAAAGAGTAAATAATTATTTAATCTCTAGTTGAAAGTATTTGAAAATTAGAAGAATAATGTTTGCATGACAAAGATAAAGATAAAATAACAGAAACAATATGTTCAAATGCACGCATAAATGAATTAATCAAATAAAGATATTTAATTAATAAATGTGTAATTGTGTGTTTCTTTACTCCTTGACCTTATATTGAAGGTGCATTTAAAACTTGAATTCAATCCCAAAAAATTCTCTTACCAAAAGTGAGACACAACTCCATGATTTAACCCAACGGCATATGACGAGCGCTAGTAGCTATCTCATTCATTCCAAAGAAAACTACCTCAAGATCTAACCTTCATTAGGACTATCCCTATCCCCCTCTATCTATCTCACCACTCTCTCCCATCATCTAGGTATAGGATATAGGGTGTAGGATATAGGGTTTATGGTATAGGGTATAAGGTTTAGGGTACAAGATTGATAGTACAAGGTTTAGGGCACATAGGGTATAGGGTACTAGTATAGGATTTAGGGTATAGGGTGTATGATTTAGGGTTAAGGGTATTGATTAAAGGGTTGAGAGTATTGGAAGTACAGTTGAGGGTATAGGTTGAGGGTGTGTGGTTTAAGGTTGATGGTATAAGGTATCTAGGATTGAGGTGTAGGTCTTAGGGTATTCAATTTATAGTTGAGGGTATCAGTATAGAGTTTATGGTTTACGATTGAGGGAAAATGGTCTATAGGTGAGGGCCTTTGTGTGTGTGTCTCTCACACTCATTCCCTTTCCTTCTCTCTTTCTCTGTTCTCTTCTCTCTCTTCTTTTCCAATTTCTTAAAGTTTGAAAACTTTCAATAAAGATTATTTGGTGCTTTCCAAATTTAGCTAGCACCAAATAACCTGCACTAAAAGCCATAAAAAGATGCATGTGGCCTGAGTTTTAGACACACATTCTCTAATTTTTTTCTAGTTTCTACACATTATATGATAAAGAATTTTTTTTCATGGTGTTGACATCTTGCACAATCATATTTTCCATATTCCATCACCTTTCCACCACTTTTTTGTTCATTTGACAATGTATAAGACAAAAATTTGAAGTTTTTAGATCAAATTTGATTATATGAGGTATATTTTCATGTTTATGGAATTCAAATGTTTATTATGAATTTTTTGTTTAAATTTGAGAATATAGACCCATTATTTTCATATTTTTTTTCTAATCCTATTAGATTTACATAGAATTAAATATTGAATTCAAAGGAAGTTACATAAAAAGTCAAAAAAATAGGAGTTTGAAGCAAAAAATTAAAGAAAATGACAATTTGTATATATTGTAATATTAAATCTCAAAATTTAAGGTACATTCTATTTTTGTTTATGTGTTTTTTTGTGTGTCTCCTTCTCACATAGTTCAATTGCAATCATTTTTCATTTGATTTTATTCTATTTGTATTTGTTTATTTGAATTTTATGATTATGTTAGCATTTCCTAGTTAGTATGGCATTGATATGTGCACACCTTAAGTGGTCCATGTTGACACAAGTGAACATATGTTGCATTTCTATCTGACATTCCTACATTGGTTCATGTTGGCACACCTAAAAACATATGGGTGTCATAAATATCTTAAGACATTCCTAGGGAACCAATATGACCATCCATTATTCTTCTGGTCATACAAATCAAAGATTGCCAATTTTGAATGAAATGGAATATGAAACTTGAACATTAATCAAATTTTGTCAACCTTGATTATTGGGGAATACTTGTAGAATTTATCATCATGAGAAGGAAATGGCCAAAAACTCTAACATCCGATGAGTGTGAAGCCAAGAAAGAAAAGAAAAGAAAAAGAAAAAGAATGAGGCTATAGACACCTAAATTTGACCACTCCCATATGGTCAAATTCACCCCTTGTATTCCTCTATCCCACATCCCTTGTCCACATTAAATAAGTAATTTATTATTTGATTAATATTGTGCTACAGCCTAATGTCCCTAAGGTATTTAATAAATCAATTAAATACCTTACCCCTTTCATCTCTAAATTAAATAAATACCCCAATTTATTTAATTTAGCCACTTTAGTCTTTATGAATTAAATCAATTTTTAATTCATTTATTCTCTCTCCTCATGTCGCATCGACCATAATCCTCTATGATCCAAATTAATTTAATTAATCTATGATTAGGATGTGCACACCCTTAATCATCATTAGGGTCACATCCTCCATCGTCTCCCACTTGCCTCTAATATATCATTAATTCATCTAATCAGGTATTTGCACAACCTTAATCACATGCTTAACCCAACCTAATCTCCATGCCATTTATGGAATGTATCCTAAGTCAACTACATTAAATTATTTCTCCTTTTGGAGAAGGAACCCCCTTCCCCATGTGAATTTTTAATTCACATTTATTTGTCTAAGGAATTTTAAAGAATTTAAAATTCTTTCTCCCATCCCCATGACTGTAATTGCCAAGTTTAGAGCCAAATACAATTAGGAGTTTAGGAAGAGCCAAACCTGATCAATACAAAGGTAAATTCAATTGAGTTATAGAGGTGAATTCGTATATGCCTATCTGTACAATAGGAAAAAGTGAATCCACCTTTTCCAAAGATAGGTGAGCCTCCTCCACAGACAAGGGAAAATTTTTCTCACACAAAGACGAGTTGGTAATAATACATAACCTTTATTTTTTTTATTTGAGCTATAATTCAAATTCAATTTTGGGTACTAACCAACTAACTTGTTTGTCGATGATCTATGGCATTTAACTAATGATTTGTGCAACTTGTTTAGCCTCATTCATCTAAGATTGGAGGTCAAAAATACTAATGCATATGCTGTAGGACAAGTAGTCCAAGATCTTAGTTAGCTTCATCTATTGTTTTTCACACTAATTTAGGCACACATAGCTTAATTAAAGGGTTAATAAACCTTGCTTTCCACGTTTTGGAGTGAATTGTTGACATAGCCACTCCCCTTGCACTTTTCAGTGATCTTAGGGATGGGAAATCACAATTATTCCAGTCCAACCTAGTCTACATAGGAAGTGCTAGTACATCTAAGCTCCCCCCTTGCACTATCTGTGAGCCTGGGGACTAGCCAAAGCATCTAGTATTTCCTTCCTTTAGTGGTATCTACTTAAGATTTCATCATCCAGGGGATGATTCCAACCATGTGCTATTGGTGGGGTATATAAAGGAGAGAGAACTAAAGTTGTACCACAATCCAGTCATGTCATGTCTAGCGAAGCATTGAAGCTAGGGTGATACCTAGATAAGTCATGTAGGGTTGATCCAAGTTTCTAGTACCTCATTAGGGCTCTCGATCAACACTTGTGATGGGTTGGTGTTCACAGTTGTGCCTCACGTACCTAGTGTATATCGAGGACATACAAGATAGCATGTATAGCCTATATAGAGACTCGTGTTTTAGCCACAGTTTGGTGTAGTGTAGGGAATGTGCATTGTACCTTGAATTTACTCACCACATACTCCCTTGGGTTGAGACAAAAATCCTCATGGTGGACTATGATAATCTCTGAGAGAGAGCATGAAGGTGAGCCTGTGGTGTCTGTTGATGACCCTGTTCCATTGAACCACTAGCTATACCAGTACTTGTTGTTAGTATGAGTCATTCCAACTTTACTACTTGTTGTGTACCATGTTTTTGTCCTTTTTCATAGTCTATCCCTACCCTCAGTGGTGATTTTTTTTCTCACAGAGGCAAACTTGCATTGTGGGTAGGCAATCCTACCTTGTAAAGGGTCAATTCTATTTTTGAGTTAGGCCTAGGTCATCCTTTAGGAGAGTTCATCCTTGTTAGGGGAGAATTTTCTTATGGGTCCCATATTTAGGTGACCCCATGTCTTCCTGTTCCTTGAATAGGAGAGTCCACCCAACCCATAGGTGAGTTTGCATCTAGTTCGTACCTACCGACTCTTCTTGTTCCCTAGAATAGGTGATCCTGTCAACTTTTTGGGAAAACATATTGGCCATAGGGGAAATCCTATCTCATCTACTTCTCCCTTGTCTATACATCCCCTAGAATAGGTGAACCTATTGTCTACAGGGGTGAATCTGTGTCTATCCATACCATCCCTATTTGTACAATTTAGGTCATGGAGGAATCCATTTTTCTGATAGGAGATCCCGATATAGGCATCTCCATTCCCCATTCGTATAGCTGAAGAAAAAGGTGAATTTGTTATCCCCCGATAGGGAATTTTTCTCGTGTTTGTACATCCCAAGATGGAGGCAACTTTCCTTCTAGATAGGTGATTTTTCCCATTGTTTCTGCCCATTTCTTTTGAGCATTCCAAGATTTAGGCGATCATGTGTCCTAGAAGGGTGGCCCTAAACCCTAAATAAGTGATTTTGTGTTTCGTTCCTAACTATTTCTTTTAAACACCCTCAAAATTAGGTGATCATGTGTCTTAAAAGGGCGATCTTGTTACATAGATAGGTGATCCTATCACTTGGAGGGGTGAATTTTTCTAACACATAGGCATATGCACTATCCATACAAAACTCTTGAGAGTTAATCCTTTGGGCCACTGAAAGCCTATTGTTTTTTGAGTTTGAGTCCATGATCAATTTTTTTTATCATTATTCATAAGCCCATAATCATCAATTTAGTCCATTTGCATTTTCCAAAAGTCATCAATCCATCTATCAAATCATATAGGTACATCTTAGAACATCCCTAGATTGCATATTTATCATTGGTTCATCAACCCCAATCCCCTAGACTTTGTTTTAAACATTTTTATTCAAGTTGGCTTAGGTGTCTGATCCTGATCATCATCCCTCATGCTTACTTAGGATTGTTATCCATCTTGAGTTAGTAACCATCCATGACCCAATCAATCTACTTCCATCTTGAGGTAGATTTTATGTCGTAATCATCCTTTTTGTCATCCAATCCTACCATCGGCATCTTATGTCATCTAGTTAAACCTCTAAACTTGGTTTAGAGTTAGCCTCATCAATCCAATCCATTCAATTATCCAATCTTATCAATCATCTAATCCCATCAATCAACTTAATCAAACACAATTCCATCAACTATCCAGTCCATTAATCAATCCATCATCTAATCTGCTCAATCATTTAATCATCATCTAGGTCATTCATTTAAGTGCATCCTAGCACTTAGTGTCATCTTAGTCACTTGGTAGTTTTTTATTTTCATTCCCATTACTTGATTGCAAGCAAAGAAACTCATGGTAGAACAATATGCCCAAGGTACTCAACCTCACATTCCCTAAGATCAACCCACCAATGGTGGTTCATTGCAATCTAACACTGAGGTCCACACTTCACCCATTCCTGATGAAAGCATGGTCAATCAACCTAAGATCATGGTCGATGAATACCTCAATAATCCCATAAACATCCAAATGATAGATCACCTCCTTGATGAGCGTGGGAATAAGATCTTATCCATATTACTTCTGAAAGGTATCAAGATGCATCGAGGTTTGACTTATCTAAATACATCAACATTACACCTCCTGCACTCCGGTTCTATCACAAGATCCAAATTTCAGCTCATTTTCCCCATACATTCTTGAGGTTCCACAACAAGAGGGTTGGTACCAACTAGGATTTGGCAATGTTGTGCTTTATCAAATACTACCCCCTGTACCACCTCCTCGAGTCCCAATTTTAGTCATGGGTGCACCTGATCCAAACATCTCCCAAGGCCCTAATCCTAGCAATCCTCTTGGTCTAGGCATACTGCAAGGTCCTCCCAATCCGCTAAGCATGAACATCATGTGAGCTTCAATCTCCATGCCATCCACACCACCTCTTCCAACTAACCAACTAGGTCAACCACTAGTGAATACCAGGGGAAATCCTTTCATTGTGCCACCTCCACCTCTTGGAGCTATACCCACATCAAACTTACTGCCACCTCCATTCACATCTCAACCACCACCTCAAGGAAATATTACATCCTCGCACTAGCCTTAGGGTAACCCATAGGAGGAACCATCATTGTAACTGCCTCACCAGAAAACATCACAACAACCCTCATATCAACCTTCACAACATATTCTAATCTCTTCTCAACCCCCACATCAAGCACAAGTTATGTCATAACATCAACAACTACCTCCTCACCATCCGCAAGGTATTCAGTCACAACCCCCTCACCAATCATAGGTCCCTTCTCACCAACCAACATCATCCCATCAATTACCTTCACACCAATCAAAAATCCCTCAATAACCTCAAATCCCATCTAGACCTCTTTACTAACAACCACCATCCTACTGACAAGCCCCTCAACATACAAATATTCTAACAAAACCACAACAATCCTTCAAGAAAACACCAACCAACCCTGCTAGCCAATATCTCTATCACCCACAAAGAACTTATTATGTGCAACCCACCACATACAATCCTAATCCCACTTATTCTTACCACAATCCTCAACAATCCTAGTAGTATCCGTCTTACAAAAACCCCCAACAATCACAACCAAATCCCTACTATCAATAGCCTAATCTACAACAACCTCAGTATGCTCCCCAACAACCAACTTCTACTTATAATTACCAACCCCATCCATATTACTCCTAGTAGCGTCCATCATATCAGAAGGGTGCCTCTACCTCTTTATATTACCAAGCACCTCCCTCATATCAATAGGGTGCCTCTTCCTCATATTACCAAGTCCCACCATCCTATCAACAATCTTATACCAATCCCCAATCCATGCAACCTAGTCCATATCAGCAAACACCTTCATATCCACCTTCACCTTCATACAACCAAACCATCTCAACTCCATCCACATCATATTAGCCCTATGCTCCTTACAATCAATCAAATCCAACCAATCCTCCTCCATCAACACCTATTGTATACACCTAAAAATGGTCACAACTCAATAGGCTGGTAATTAATTAAATATTTTTAATATTTAATTAAATCTTTGAATTCAATCTGCGTATAAATAAATCTAAATAATTTATTTATATTGTTCATTCTTTCATTTTGATTAAATAAATAAGTTTATTTAAACACTTTTCTTATCCATTTCTTAAATTAATTAAATAAACATTATGATTTATTTATATTAATTATCATATAATCTTGGCTTGAATATTTTATTCAAATAAAGATTAAATATTCTTCTCTTCTAAAATTCTTCTAAATTCCATTCACAATTAAATATTCCAAATATTTAATTAATTCTTCCAAATTCTATTCACAATTAAATATTCCAAATATTTAATTAAATCTTCTATAGTCCTAAAATCAAATATTTCAAAAAAGTTTTAAATCCTCAAACTCACATAAAATTAAATAAATTTATTTATTTAATTTGGATTATCTACAACAACCGTGAAATAACTTCAAAACAGAAAATTAATAAATTTCTTTGTTTATGAGCAAAGTTGTTCCCATGGGTTGAAGACAAACTTCCATTCTTCTCTCCAACCTCCCAACATCTTCCATCTTCCTCTCAACATCTCCATCTCCCACCATTCAAAATTACCAGACAATCTCATAGCCATTGATCTTTGCCAGCCAGGCTCTTGCATGTAAAAATCTATAAAAGGGATTGTCGGGTCTCTAAAAAAAGAAGAGAAGCTTGCATACATGAAAACTATAGTCAATCAGCCTTCCAACAACAATAGCCTCTAGAATCATAGCATAGCATAGCTTAGCATATTTGCAATCCATATCATGGCCTATCATTCTCATATCATAGCTTCAAAAGCATTCATAATCTACAGCCCCTATGCATATCCGTATACCAACATTTCACTCCACCAGCATTTAGGATAGAGAAGTATTCTTCCTTTGCATACTCTTTCTGCAGGTTGTCATTCTGAGAAGCTTTGCTTATACAATCTGAGAGAAGCAGCTTCAAACAAATCACTAGAGATAGAGGACAATGGAACGATTTTGAGGAAGCTTTTTTTGATTTCTTTGATTTCATTCTATTTAGCTTTCTTTAGTTTAATGTTGCATTGGTGTGTTTTTGTTATCTTATTTTGATACTAAAATTTCCCACACACATTTTTGGCACCCACCATGGGGCATCTACCACAATTTTAACATCTTTTCCCATATTTTTTTGATAGGTTACGGCTAGAAGAGTGTATTAGTGCATCAAACATGCTTTAGCGCATATCATACCCAGTTTAGTCCTCTTTAACTCTATTTTAGCACTCATTGCAGGTTCTTCAATGCCCACGAAGGATTCCACAGTGCTCTTTAATGATTACATAGTGCCTTTTAATGATGCTATAGTGCCCTTTAAGGATTCTGTAGCACCTTTTAAGGATTCTATAGTGCCCTTTAATGATTATGTAGTGCTATTTGCAATTTCCTTAGAGCATTTTTGTTTTAGTGCTCTTGATGTCTGTTTTAGTGCATTTTTCTATTTTAGCATAGAATTTGTAAGTCTGCAATTGTAATCTATAACTTAAGTAGGATTTGACTAGATCCGACGTGACCACAACTAGTAAGAGCTTTAAAAAAAGAACCAATCCTAGGATAGTCACTTAATTGGAATGAATCAATCGTAGGATAGTCACTTAATTCAAAAATGAAGCAATCCTAGGATAGTCACCTCATTTTCTATTTTGGACTAAAAAGAACTCCATGTCTTTGTGAAGCAATATCTTCACCTAGCATAAAAAACTGTTTATTTGGGCTTAAAATTGAACTCTTGCTTGCTATGATTAAACGGTGATAGGCCTATGCTCTCCCCTTAATTGGGTGATCAAAATGCCATACTCATCTATTATATTTCATGCAATTTTAAGCTTTGTTAAAACCTTTTAGAAGGCCTGCCGTAGTGGGAAAAAGCACTCACCCTACGGGAATGACCTAAGTGGGAACAACTAAAGACAATTTTTCCAGCCCACTTTAATCAAATACGGATGGTTGATGAAAATCCCATTCGACAGTAGTGTGCAAGATAACCATCCCCAAAGCCTTTGTTCTAAAGGTTGGGAGGTCTCCTGAGGGAGTTTATTATTGCCGCACCAAATGAAAACCCTTACTACGAACTTAGTGTAGTATCTAGCCGAAGTCAGTTTCTGAACATCATAATAATCATAGTGTAGGGGAGGGAAGAATCTATCCTCAAGATACTCACCATATAAATACCAAGGACCATTTGCTCAGGGGATCCAGTATCAACTTCTGTCACTCTGAGTATGCACCTAGAAAAGACAAAAACATGGGTGCCCCTTCGGGGGTGACACAGCTGTGTGAGTCGACATAGTTCTAAGATGTGGGTTGTTGATTATTATGGTGACCTACTTGAGTACTAAGAGTGAGTCTGTTTACTTTATGTTATCATTGGTTCTTGAAACAACTATTTTACAACTTGCTTGATGTGTCTTCAAAACATTAATTCAATAAAGATCATCCAAAACTCACAATTACATTGATTAATCTCATGTCAATAGATTGGAAATCCACAACCTTTATTAAGAAATCCATTCTCAGACGAATAAAAAAACCAAAGAAACCACTTAGCTACAAGAAAATATTGAAGAAAAGACGATTCTTGTACCAAAGTTGAAAGGTTTTACTTAAACATAGAACCTTTATCCATTGATATCATGACTATGTTAGAGGTTTCACTGATGATTATGTTGTAGAACTGTTATACTCACAAGATTTATTTCAAAGAAGAGCCCTTTCTGAAAGGCACAACCACAGTCAATGTATTCATTATTCTTATATTCCCCAACCTACAATTGAATATTCTACTCATCTGAATCAATTTCAGCAATAGAGAACTCAATCACATTAGGCATTTATCACAAATCCATCTTTTTACAAAGCTACGATCAAACTTCATAAAGTGAAAAATCATTTTTTCTTATCTTTTTCTTAAATTCTCACCAACAGGATTTTCATCCTTTCAATTAGGGAAAAACACGAGGTAAAGACTATAAATCTTTTAAGTCATAGAATCTTCATTCTATTCTAACTTTCATATCCATAAAAAATTGCACTATTTCATTCTTTTGATCAAAAGTGAGTAGAATTTGGGGCAAAGCTTATGCCTATTGTCACAAGATCTTGAAAGCACATAGAAAAATATGAAAGAGAATGTACCAAAAGAAAAATGGGTGATAATAGTGAGAAGGAAGAGAATCCATTTCATATTGAAGAGATAACAGAAGAAAAACTTCAAGAAGTAGAGCAGGATCCCCAATTCCATACTTTTATGGAAAGGATTTTAGAACGAAACAAAGAAACATATTTCCTCTCATTAGCTAATCAAGGAGCTAAGTTACTTGCCGATTTTGATATAGAAGTGTCTGAAACTCCTGCTAATGATTTTAGTGCCCTTACTCAACAGATAAAAGAATTACAAGGGAAAATAAAGGAAATGCAAGGGGGTGCAACAAAGAAGTATGTTTTGGATGATGTATCTCCTTATCCATTTGATAGGAGTCTTCAAATTATTCCTTTTCCAAAACATTGCAAAATCCCTAAATTTGATAGGTATAATGGGAAAATTGACCCCATTGAACATGTGAGGGATTTCTGAAATATGAGTTTAGAATTCGCTTATGAAGATACCTACTTAATGTGATTGTTTCCATGAATTTTGGGTGGAAAATCCATGGAGTGGCTTTCCAAGATCACTCCCCCCATCAAAACCTTTGAGGAGTTAATAAATCAGTTTATATCACAATACGACTACAACATCCAACACCAGATAACCATGCTTGATCTTTGTAAAGTGAAACAAAAAGTAGGGGAATCTTTCACTACATTTTTGCAAAGATGGAGAAGATTGTTTGCACGATATTCCCATATTGTTCCTGAAAAAGAAAAGATGGATATCTTCATCAATAGCCTAAATCAAGAATTAAGCTACAGGCTTAATCTTCATTGTCCTCCTAACTTTCAAAAATTGATTGAAAATGTAATTACCATTGAAGGGGCCTTGGTCAAAAGAGGAGTGATAAAACTTGATAATCCAAGTTCATACAACCATAACAACAATGATAAAATAAGGTTTTGGAACAGAAATAAAAATGTTGTCAATGATGGTATAGTGGATAAAAACAATCTATGAACAAGATCATCTATCTTCAACCTATCAAGTGCTCCATGAAACAAGCAACAAGGAAACAAAAATCAACAAGGAAAAATCTCCAACCAAGAAAGCATGACCAATCAAAACAACAAGGATAATCGTGGTAATTTCAAAAACAATCTTGGCAATACCCAAACATAAAATCTGCCAAGACCTCCATTCTTTTCAAATCAGCAGAATTTTACCACTTTGGGTCAATCTCTTGAGACTACTCTCAAGGAGATTCTCGATAGTAAGGTTATCACCTTACCACCACAAAGATATTATGAGCCAAAATTCAAACCACCATCATGGAATGACTCGTATTATTGCAATTATCATCTATGTAAAGGTCATAGAACAAATAACTATCAAGCCTTGTGAAATCTAGTACAAGATTTGATTGAAAATGGCACCATCACAATTGAAGGACATCATACCAACGGCGATCATCAAGCATTAAAATATCCTTTACCAAACTATCAAAAGGGGGAAACATCAGATACCAAAGCAAAAAGCATAAATAATGTTGAAGACAACATAATCTGCTACATCTATGCAGATGATCAGCAGGTTAATGTTATCAAAATCAAGGAAAAACAAGAATATCAACAAGTTAATGTGACTACGAGAGGACAAGAAAAATTTGTCCTAAAAGGAAGTTCATCAAGGCAGCTATTCCTCCTCAAAATCATTATAATCTAGTTGATCAATTGAGAAAAATATCAGCTCAAATTTCCATCCTTGAACTTCTTAAAATATCTCCCGTACACAATAATATTTTAGAAGAAGCTCTTGTAAACACAACCGTCGACACTGATCTAGATGTAAACAAATTTCAAGCCATGGTGGGACATTTGTCTTCCCCAACATGTCTTTCATTCTCCAAAAAAGATGATGCCTCCATGACACATCTGCATAATTCATCGCATTATCTTGAATTCATGATCCATAAACACCAAATCAAACGTGTCTTGATAGATGGAGGAGCCGGTTTAAACATTTGTACCTTAAAGCTAATACATGCTTTAGGAATATCAGAAAATTCCATTGATCCACAAAGGAAAATAACTATCAAAGAATATGATAATGAAGAAAGAGCTTCTAAAGGACTAATAATGCTACCTATCAGAGTGGGACCTATTGTGAAAAATACCTTTTGTTAGGTTCTAGATCGTGATCTTTCTTATAACATACTTTTGGGTCATCCATGGATTCATGATATGCAGGAAGTACCATCAATGTACCATCAATGCCTCAAGTTTCTGTATGATGGATAGGAAATAGCTATACAAGCTAACTATAATAGCACCCAAACTTGTTCAAATCTCTGAGCAACTCAAGATGTTTTTGTGCCGCATAATAGGGAGGCTCTTACTGCTTCTTCTAATCTACAAGGCCAATTGCAAGAATTGATGAAGAATCTTGACACCAAGCTACATTTAAAAGACAAAGGAGTAGGTGAATATTCGCAATGCCTTTCTAGCTTACCTCCTTCTCTGAGGTGACATGGTCAGCCAAGCCTATCAAATCAAAAGATCACAAAAGCCTCTACATCCCAAGCTTCTGTGCCAATCACAAAATTTGATGGACAATTGATTAAAGCTAACACCACCAAGGAATAAGCTAAAGATAGGGACATCCTAAGCTAGCTATACAAAGATGAAGATGAATTTTTCTTGCACATCAAGTTACCTACCGAACAATATGGCAAAGGGTATACTATCATGCAAAGAATGGGCTATGAAGGAAATGGTCCTATAGGAAAAAGAAAAGAAGGAATCATTGAGCCAATTCAACCTATTTCAATACATCCAAAAGATAAAACAGGACTTGGATATGGTAAAGATATAGAAGAGTCAACTTCACAATGACTACAACAAATTCATGAAGGAGAATCAATTTCAGATAAACCCCATGAAGATGTCACTCTACAAAAAATTTATGAATCAATTTTCTAATTGCAGAACGGTTCAGACACTGATTCTAATGAATATGAATGGGACACCATCTATAATGATGAATTTTGGAGAGACAAACTAGTTGATACCATACATAAATATGCACGTGTTCTCATACAAGGAGAAAGCTTGGGAACACAATCACTTGAATTTGAATCACGATATGACAATGACTCAACTGAGGATGATTTAGATTTTAACGAGATTGATAATCGACAGGAGAATACCATTATAGACCTTGTCCATCATGAAAATGACAACCATGTCATGACTTTGATAGCTCAAGACTTTGTCCAACCTAATGATCCCATACCTTTATTCTATCCAGAACTTATTGGTTGGGACAACGATGCACTTATCCATATCCCTACATTCCATGATGATGAGGATATTGTAAATTTCCTTTGTTCATCTAATCAAGAAAACAAGTGTTCCATCGAAGAATCTCATACTCAAGATTTTGATAGGGAGGGTGTCAACTCTCTTAGCTGCAAAATAAATGAAATAAAAGATGGATCTATTCATGAAAACTAAAAAAAGATAGTGGTAGATCACAACAAGAGAAAAATAAAGAGCGAATCTAATGGTGAAAACCTTTTTGAGGCACTGAAGGATGAGAAACTTGACACTCTTCCCAAACATTATCAATAAAGATCTTCTATTTTGATTGAGCCCACAAAATCAATCAACATGGGTACAACAGAGCAGCCAAAAATCTTGCAACTTGCAGCATCATTAACAGTAGAAGAAGTACTGAAATTCATAGAGTTCTTGAAGGAGAATCAAATCAACTTTGCTTGGTCATATGCTAATATGTGAGGGTTAGATCCTAATCTGATAATGCATCATCTATCTATAAACACAGGGGCAAAACCTGTGAAGCAAAAACTCAGAAAAATGCATCCACATGTTGCATTATTGGTTAAAGAAGAGTTAAAGAAGCTTTTAGATGTTGGATTCATTCGGTCTATTGACTATGCAGAATGGATCTCCAATATCGTACCTATTTCAAAGCCGAATGGAAGGATTAGAATTTTTACAGATTTTAGAGATTTTAACAAAGCATGTCCCAAAGATGACTTCCCTTTACCAAACATAGATACGATTATTGATTTAACTGCTGGTCATGCAATGTATTCATTAATGGATGGATTTTTAGGATATAACCAGATAAAGATTGCACCAGAGGATCAAGATAAAATAGCGTTCACGTGCCCTTGGGGTACCTATTGTTGAAATGTCATGCCATTTGGGCTTAAGAATGCAGGAGTGACTTATCAAAGAGCAATGACCACCATTTTCCATGACATGATGCACGCCTTCATGGAAGACTATGTGGATGACTTATTGGCCAAATCCAACACAAGAGAAGGACATCTAGAAATTTTGTCAAAGATCTTTATCAGAATGGAGAAGTTCAAAGTTTGACTCAATCCAAAGAAATGTGTCTTCGGCATTAAATCTGGAAAACTCTTGGGATACATTGTTTCAGAAAAGGGCATAGAGGTTGATCTAGGAAAATTACAAGCTATAATGGACATGCCACCACCATGAAATATCAGTCAGCTCCGATCACTGCAAGGATGACTACAATCCATCAGGAGGTTTATAGCTCAACTGGTAGACAAAAGCTTACCATTTACACATCTATTACATAAAAATGTCCCATTCAACTGGGAGGAAAAGTGTGAAGCAGCATTTAATCAGATCAAGCAATATCTCATGAATACACCAGTCCTAATTCCACCAGTTCTAGGAAAGCTACTCATACTTTATATTTCAACAACAGAAGTATCTTTGGGAGCATTACTAGTATAGGAGGATTCTATAGGAAAAGAAAGAGCCATATACTATATCAACAAAACATTAACAAGTCATGAACTAAACTACACTTTCATTGAAAAATCTTGCCTAGCAGTAGTGTTTGCTTCTCAAAAGTTAAGCCATTATATGTTGGCTCATACAATTAAGCTAATAACCAAAATTGATCCACTAAAATACCTCTTAAGCAAAGCTACCTTAACAGGAAGACTTGCAAAATGGGTAATGATCTTAAGTGAGTTTGATATTCACTATGTAGATCGAAGAGCTATAAAAGGATAGGTCATAGTAGATCAGTTAGTCGAAGCACCTTTACAAGAAGAAAACCCAATGCACATTGAATTTCCTGATGCAGACGTCTTCACAGCAACAATTAAGAAATCATGGACATTGTACTTTGATGGATCTTATACGCAACATGGCTCAGGGGCAGGGATTCTTTTTGTTACACCTAAAGGACATATTATCCCAAAATCATATCGATTGATGTTTCCCTACACAAATAACATAGTTGAATATGAAGCATTGCTTACAGGAATGAAGATAGCATTGGAATGGAGGATTATAGAGCTGCAAGTCTACGGTGATTCACAACTTGTCATTAACCAAATCAATGATGATTATCAGACTAAAGATGATAAGCTGCTACCTTACAAGAACATGGTGGATGATTTTAAAAAGTATTTTGTGGCAATAAAGTTTTCACAAATCCCAAGGATTGATAATAAAGTTGTAGATGCAATGGCTACAATTGCTTCCTTGTTACAATTATCAGAAAATAAAAAATGGTACGAATTCTTGGTGGAACAATTGTTTTCTCCTGCCTATGATAATCCTGAGACCCAAGTCATATGCCATTTAACCAGTTCTGATTTACCTTTATATGGAAAGACTTATACCTATCTAAAAAATAACATCTTACCTTTGGACTTATCCCAAAACCAAAAAAGGAATTTCATACACCAATCATCTCGCTATACCTTGATCATCGATATCCTTTACCGACGTGGTCTTGATGGTACGTTCCTTTGATGTCTTGAATGTGATGAATTTGAACAAGCCTTACAAGAGGTTCATGGTGGTATTTGTGGAACTCATTCAAGTGGTTTAACCTTAGCCAAGAAACTTGTTAGAATGGGATATTATTGGCCTACCATGGAGAAAGAATCTTTTACTTTTTTCAAGAAGTGTTCTAAATGCTAGATCCATGGGAATCTTATTCATGCACCTGCATAAGAACTGTAGCCTTTCACTCCAACATGGCCTTTTTCTCAATGGGGATTAGATCTTTTTGGAAAAATTCATCCTTCATCATCAAATGGGCATAAATTCATCATCACAACTACATAGTATTTTACAAAATGGATCGAAGCTATTCCTTTGATGATGGTGACCGGTAAACAAATCTCTTCATTTATCCTGAATTAGATCATCTGCTGATATGGAATTCCTAATTCTATCATCACTGATAATGGGAGGCCTTTCAAGAATAAGGATGTTGATGAACTTTGTGAAAGACTTCACATTCAACATAGGTTCTCTACACCTTACTATCCACAAGGAAATGGTCAAGAAGAAGCTTCAAACAAAACAATCTTGAAGATCTTGAAGAAGACGGTAAATGATGCCGATCGTGATTGGCATGTCTAGTTAAATCCAGCTTTGTGGGCATACAGAACCAGCATTCGTACACCAACAGGAGCTACCCCATATGCCTTGGTATATGGAGTAGAAGTGATCTTACCATTAGAGGTTGAAATACCTTTGCTTAGGGTATCACTCAAAGGATTGATAAATGATGAAGACTACTGAGTATCTCATCTACAAGAGTTAGAACTGTTAGATGAAAGACATCAACATGCAGCTGATCATTTGAAGGGTTATCAACAAGTTATGTCTCGTAGCTACAATCACAGAGTTAAACCATGGACATTTCAAGTAGGTGACTTAGTCTTGAAAGAAAATCCACGCAATCAGCAAGACAGAGAAAAGAAAGGAAAATTTGAACCAAATTGGCTTGGTCCATTTGTCATCATTGCAGCATATGGTTCTGGAGCATATCAGTTATCTACATCAAAAGGGGACCTGTTTGAAGAACCCATCAACAACATTCATTTGAAGAAGTTCTATGTCTGAATCATCAAAACAGAAAAAGTCCTAAAAAGAAATACATAAAAAACAAAAAAAATCCTGAAAAAATACATAAAAAAAGAAAAAGTCCTGAAAAAATACATAAAAATTAGAAAAAGTCCTGAAAAAATACATAAAAATAAAAAAAAGTCCTATATTTGCAAACAGGTGCTACTTGTGATCAAAATGGGCTCCTCTGTCTATTAGCTTATGTCTTGAATTCACTTTACGACATCATTTATCCATTTCTATCATTTGTACATATCTATTATATCCATATCATGCAACAGGAATCCTTGTATTTCATCATTGCTTGATGAAATTTGTACATATCCATACTATTCAGGTTGTGTTTACACTAGGGGTAGAAACACAGACTACACAAGAGAGGGGCAATGAGCTTTTAGAATATCACAAACAGGACAAATGATAGTTTAACAAAAGCACAACATATATTGATGCATCAAATCAACCACAACACCAAAATGATTACTCAATGCCAATGAAATCAAACAACATGGTCAAAACAATGTTAATCAAAACATAAACATCAATGTTGATAATCAAGTTGGATGATCTTAATCTGAATAATGTTTGGAATACTTTAGGAAAAATTTGAATTGTTGGTTGATTTTCTATCATATCTTTGGAGCAATTCAATGATGTACTAAACTAGAAAAGCAAGGAAGGAGTATGATTTTTCTTTGTCTATTGTTTGCGAGGAAATCACTAGTACTATGAAAATTGGTCGCAAGACATGCTCTACTAAGTATCATTGATGACATTTCAGAATTTGCATGGGAAACAAGTTAACTCTTGTCTGTTTATGCAAGCGATACTCAAGTCATCTTGGTTCAATTATACCTAGATGCTTGTATTAACTTGCTATATCAAAAATCATGAAAGCAATACTCAGGTCATCACTAGTGCTAACATACCCTTTGATGATTATATTAACTTTCAACATTTCAATGCTCTATGATGACAAAAAAAAAGCACAAATAAGCTCTCAAAATGTCAATATTGTATAGATACCTTGCATGGTTAGTATAGATTACATTCATTTTAGAATCTGCATTTTGCATTTATAGATTTTCCCAAAAGTTGGAAAAGTATCAAAGTTTCATATCTTTCGAATAAATGAAAAAGTATATTTGACATTCACAAAAAAATCATCACATACATTTTTTTATACATATGTGCATTGAAAAAAAAAAAAAAACAAAGCATACATCAAAATCAAAAAGAAAATCATGGGCATTCATAAATTGTACCATCCATCATTTCACATTCATATTCATAAAAATCATTCATCAATAGATTGCAATCGTATCATAACATTGCACTTGCATTTTCATATCTAAGAATCATGCATACATATAGATCACAAGCATAACATTGTGAAACCATCACATAAAGCATCATGCATAGAAAATAGACACATTCATCACATAACAAATCATTGCTTCATATCATATATCTCAAAAATGAATGTCAAATTTACAAATATGTCAACTATGCATGACATAACATCATAAAAAATGGGACCATATCAATATGTATACAAATGTCTCAACAGAGTATCAATAAGACATATAAGACATCATGCAAAAATTACTACAAAGTTCTATCCTCTGATGCTACTAGTCTGGGACCTGCCCCACCTGTACCTGATGGACTTGCTCCACCTACTCCTGATGACCCTCCTGGAGGTAATGGCTGAGATACACCCTTGCTGGTAGCCCTAGAGCGACTATGTGTAGACCAAGACTGTATAACTCATTCTTTGCTCAGGTGGCACTACATCATGATAGCTAGTCCTATAGAAATCTACCTCCTAGGTGGCCTTGGTCACCTCTCTCATCATGTCACCGATCGAGGTACCTACTGCTACTCTCTGCAAACTATTAGCTAGGACCATGGCCTGCTCACCTTGTCATCTGGTTGTATCTCTCTCAACTGTCACTGTAGTCAACTATCCCTGTAGCTATGTAACCAAGGCCTCCACCTATGCTAGCTAACCCTGTAAGCTCTGCACTCTACTCTATAAGGTAGCTATCTGACTTGGCACCACTGGATCTACTAAAGATGATGGAGCTAAATGTCTCATCCATGGTCCACCTCTGCCACCCAATCTGTCACCACCTATGCCACTACCTCTGTCACCTATGTCACCTCTGCCGCTACCTCTACTGCTACCTCTGTCACCTCTATCACCTCTACCGCTACCTCTATCACCTCTACCACATCCTCTACCACTATCACCCCCACTCTCCTCATCACTACCATCTCTACCGCCATGTGAATCATCATCATCATCCTCCTCTGAGTCATCACTCTCTGAAGCAACCTATCGCTATTGTCCATGTCCTATAGGATCATCAGGATCAAATAATCATGGTGCAAGATATTCCAACACATATTGACCATACTCTGGAGTCATCCCCCATCAAGAATATCAACTCTATAGTCCCACATCTATACTCCCAAACTTGTGAACTCTGCCACTGATGCATCATATGCAATCCGCAAACCCCACACTATAAGCTCATGCTGCTGACGCGCATAAATAGAAGAATCCTATGGCATACCCTAACACTGACCATACTGTCGCCATACCTGACCAAGAAGAAATCTCTCAATAATCTCAAGAGTACAACCAATCAGATATCTAGTGGTAAAGACATAGGGCATCTCCCTAGCATCCTCTAGCCATGCCTCACAATCTACATAGGGTCGCCAACATACTGTATTGAGATCATCCAGAAGACGTTGTGAATGATCTAATTTTCCTAGTCTTGACTGAGCAATGACATCGATATATTTGAATCTATACAGTCGATCGACAGACCATATTCTATGAGTCAATGGTCACATAATGGAAAAATGCTCCCATGCCCATATCTATAAAAGTGAACAACCAATAGCTAAACTCTGGCCTTGACCGTACACAACATGGTGTAGCTCATCATATAAATGTGCAAGCATGCATGATCCCCAAGCATATCGTGTACCTTGCATCACCATACTCTCAAGTACATGACCTCACCTGACTACAAAACCCTTTGACCTATGGTCAGGGCACAAAAAACCTCCAATGAAGCCTGCAAGTACAAAGGGTAAGGGCACATACGAATCCATCATCTCCGCCCATGAGATATAATATCCTGCAATATGATCATCTCTGAATATTTGCCTCAAGGCATTAGTACCTCCCACCTCCCGGCCGTCAAATCTCACCATCTCACCCATCACTAGAATCTTCAGGATGTGATACATATCCTCAGGAGTCACGGTAATCTCTCATGTTGGCAAATGAAAGTTGTTCCTGTAATAGTGCCACCTCTCTGCAAGTGTTGTCAATAAGGCTCTATTGAGATGCACCTCAGACATCTCAAGTAATGAGGTCAATCTGCATGCCTCGATCACATCTCTATCCACCTGTACAAGCTATGGAATCAATCTCCATGTCTTTGGGAATTTCTCCCATAACTACAAGATGCTCAATCTCTCCTATTGAATAGGAAGAATCATCAATTCAAAACAAAATCAATATTAAATCATCAAGACAAATCAATCAAATCTGAATATCAACCTATTTTCTTTTCATCATCATGAAAAGAAAATTTATCAAAATCTTGTTTGTTTTTAACAACTTTAGAAGCAAACTTATCAACAAACTATTTGTTTTTCATCATCATGAAAAGAAAATTTATCAACATCCTATTTGTTTTTAACAACTTTAGAAGCAAACTTATCAAACAACTATTTGTTTTTAACAACTTTAAAAGAAAATTTATCAGCCATTATTTGTTTTCCAACAACCTTGGGAATGAATTAATCACACAAAACATCATCAAATTAGGACAACGCAATACGTAAACAATCAATACAAGGTCATGCATTGTCAAATTGGTAATGGGCGCTGCAAAAACCTTAAAGGGCGCTAAGAAATCAAGAGCGCTACAAAAAACTTAAAGGGCACTGCAAAAATCATAAAGGGCACTACAAAATGAAATGCACTATGGAAAACATAAAGAGTGCTACAAAAAGACTAAAAGGCGCTAAAAGAGTACATGAAGGTCCATAAATGTTGGAAAATGTGCCCTAAACAGAAAATTTTCAAACACTGGAAGTTTAATGGGGTACATATCGTGGGTCCAAGTGTGCTGGCCATTGATGTCATCAAATGCACTCGAAATGGTGCTAGTGGGTAGGAAGTGCCATCTTTCTCACTCCAGAGCTAAAAAATTTCAATTTTTATTAGGTTAAAATGGGAAAATGACATTTTTAACCTATTTTAAGGCAAAATTGGGGCATTTTATCACATTCTATCATTACAGGGGCAATTTAGGTCATCAATTTTTCATCTCACATTTTTCCATGTTAATTCCTTCACATCATCATTTTTCAATGATGAATTGACATTTTAAAAATCATAAAAATCAAAAAATTCCAAAAAAATCACAAAAATCAAAATCTTATCGATTCATCATCTGAGGGGGCATATACCTATCAACATTCGACAATCAAGATCTGGGGAAAATTTCAAAATTCTTTGAAACAATGTGTAAAACACATCACTTCAAAGAGGGGAAAATTGTATACACCTAAAAATGGTCACATCTCAATAGTCTGGTAATTAATTAAATATTTTTAATATTAATTAAATCTTTGAATTCAATCTTCATATAAATAAATCTAAATAATTTATTTATATTGTTCATTCTTTCATTTCGATTAAATAAATAAGTTTATTTAATCACTTTTCTTATCCATTTCTTAAATTAATTAAATAAACATTATAATTTATTTATATTAATTATCATATAATCTTGGCTTGAATATTTTATTCAAATAAAGATTAAATATTCTTCTCTTCTAAAATTCTTCTAAATTCCATTCACAATTAAATATTCCAAATATTTAATTAATTCTTCCAAATTCTATTCACAATTAAATATTCCAAATATTTAATTAAATCTTAAGTTTTAAATCCTCAAACTCAAATAAAATTAAATCAATTTATTTATTTAATTTGGATTATCTACAACAATCGTGAAATAACTTCAAAACAAAAAATTAATAAATTTCTCTATTTCTGAGCAAAGTTGTTCCTGTGGGTTGATGACAAACCTCCATTCTTCTCTCCAACCTCCCAACATCTTCCATCTTCCTCTCAACCTCTCCATCTCTCACCATTCAAAATTACCAGACAATCTCACAGCCATTGATCTTTGCCAGCCAAGCTCTTGCCTATAAAAATCTATAAAAGGGACTATCAAGTCTCTAAAAAAAGGAGAGAAGCTTGCATACATGAAAACTATAGTCAATCAGCCTTCCAACATCCATAGCCTCGATAATCATAGCATAGCATAGCTTAGCATATTAGCAATCCATATCATGGCCTATCATCCTCATATTATAGCTTTAAAAGCATTCATAATCTATAGCCCCTGTGCATAATCTACAACCCCTGTGCATATCCGTCTACCAACATTTCACTCCACCAGCATATAGGATAAAGTATTCTTCATTTTCATACTCAATCTGCAGGTTACCATTCTGAGAAGCTTTGCTTATACAATATGAGAGCAGCAGCTTCAAGCAAATCACTAGAGATAGAGGACAATGGAATGATTCTGAGGAAGCTCTGTTTGATTTCTTTGATTTCATTCTATTTAGCTTTCTTTAGTTTAATGTTGTATTGGTGTGTTTTTGTTATCTTATTTTGATACTAACATTTCCCACACACACCTATCAATAAGGAGTGGGAAGAAATAAAAGCTGCCCTAGAGGACTTGCAAGTAGGGACATCGAAAAAATATTATAAATTCGAAGAAATTTCTTCCTATCTATTTGATCCCTGCATCTCATTTGTCCCCTTTCCTAGGCAATTTAAAATAACCAAGTTTGATAAATACAAAGGAAAGAGTGACCCAAGAAACCATCTAGAGGAATTCTACACACATTGCCAAGAAGTCCTACACAACGATAATTATTTGTTGTGGTTATTCCCTAGGAATTTAATGGGGATAGCTCTAGACTAGTTTATGGGTCTTCCAAAGGGGTCCATTTCTTCTTTCGTAGACCTATCCAAAAAAATTGTTACACACTTCTCCTTCAATTTGGAGAAGGATATTGACACTCTAGATCTACTAAAGGAAAAACAATGTGAGGGAGAAACCTTTGCAAGTTACCTACAAAGGTGGCGTGCCTTGGCCAGTCATTTTAAATCCCCTCTCAGTGAGAAAGACATGGTGACCATTTTTCCTTACAAATTCCCATCCTAACATGGTGCATAATCTCAATCTTCATTATGTCATCACCCTTTCAGAGGTCATAGAAAAGGGAACTATAATTGAGAGGGCCCTCATTTCCAAGGGAAAAATCAAAATCTATAACCCAGACATGGATAATTCATCTGGGGACAAGTCCTACAAGTGGAATAAAAACAAGAACATTGTCAATGAAGGTTTCATTGATACCAAGCATGTCCAATTAGCCAACACCTCACAAAGGTTACAATATTTCCCTAATTGACCATCAGTCTCTAATGTCATATTTGTGCCATAGGGCGGATCACATCCTCCTCCACAGTCCAACCATTATAACCAAGGAAATGACAAGCATACCTTCACTCCTTAAGGAGAATCCTTGGATGTTGTTTTCAAGAGGCTCCTCCAAGCGAGTTGTCTAGTCACTTATCTTGTGACTGACCATTTTGATGAGTCCCAACCAAAGCCCACTTGGTACAAGGAAAATGAGTATTGTGACTTTCACAAAATCAAGGGTTATTCCACTAACAAGTGTCAGGGACTTAAAACATATATCCAAGATCTCATAGATCGATGAGATAAAGTAGTGGATGCCAATCAGGCAACATCATCCAATGCCCAACTATAAATATATCAAAATTCTTTCCCCAAGCACAATCAAGGTCCTAATATATCTAATGTTAATCCTTGGCCTAGCAATAGTAATAATCAAAATAACATGAACAATATCAACTATAAGAATGTACCCTATAACTATGATGGCATAGTTATGTGCATTAGCTAGGTAGAGCCTCATGTATCCATGATTCATGTCAAAGGAAAAGACTTACAATGTGCTGCTACAACCTGCCACACCCACATATCCATTTCTAGACCTTCCACATCATCCCATCTAGGTTCTGTGAATTCCTAATATAATATTCTTGATCATCTTGGAAAGACTCCCACTCATTTATCCATCTTGTATTTTCTTAAGTCTTCCCCTATCCATCAATAAATTCTCACCAAAGCTCTTCAGGATACCCACGTGCTTAATGATATAGATCCTACTCAATTTCACGTCTTAGTAGTACATTTTTCATCCAAATATCAGTTGGGATTTAGTCAAAACAATATGTCATTCATCAATTCAAACCATAACCAACCCCTACACATCAAAGTCCTTGTATCCCACCATAAAGTGAAAAGGGTCTTTGTAGTTAATGGATCTACCCTTAACCTTTGTACACTAAAGTTCATTAAAGATGTAGGTTACACCCATGCTAATTTGAATAATTAGACTATAACCACCAGAGCCTATGATAACGTAAAAAGAGACTCTAAAGGAATCATTTGGCTTCCTATTTAGGTTGGCCCTATTACACAGTATACCAAATGCCACGTCCTTAATTTGGACCTTCCATACAACCTTCTCCTTGGCCACCCATGGATCCATGCCATGTAGGTCATCCTGTTCACCTACCATCAGTGCTTTAAATTCCCATTCAATGGGATGAAAGTAACCATACATGCATATCCACAACCTTTTGAGTAATTTTGTTCTTTAGAAGCTTCCTTCCCCCACTCCCACTACTATCCAAGATTTGATGTGGGAGCACCTCAGGAATCGTCTTTGAACCCATCCTCCAATTCATCATCTACCAAATTATCCATTCCATCTACTGCATTCGAATCCACAATCAACAAGGTCCAGATCATAGATAAGGGTTGTGGTGAGTACGAGATGCATATGACTCTAAATGTGGAAATGATGCCTCCATCTCCTCAAACCTATGGCCATCCTTTTTAGTCTACATGAAAATAAGAAGAGAAGACAATAACACACAACTCTAAGAACATGGGGTCTAACACTTTATGATCCCTAGGGACATGACAAGATCAGTTGGATGATGACATCATTCAATGGATATACAGGGAGGAACTTGAGCCTTCACCCCTCTTATTGAGTATTTCCAAGATACTTGTCCTCGTGCATCCAAGTTAGGTGAAAAATACAATTATTAGGGGGGAGATATTGGTGTAGAAGAACAAAGAAGATTATAGCCTGTTGACACACCTATGTGACCTATAAATTTTGGCTTCGGCTATGATAAAAAGAAAAAGGGGTATGCAACATCCACTAGTACTTCTAAAATTCTCAATGCAGATAATGATTTCCTTGACTACATACTAGAAGAAGGGGCCATCATACTCTTCTATGATGATGTAGATCTCCCTATCCTATTTGACTCCACATCCATCTTCACATTAGCCTTTCCCTTCACCATCCTGACCTTATTAATTAGTACTTACAAAGTAGTACACCTATTGATACCTTTCCTTTAGTGGACACTTATGTGCATCTCATGGGATTGGGGAAGATGAACACCCTAATCAAAAAATTAAAAAGAAGTAAAATAGAAAAGGGTCATCTAGTGAAAACCTCTCTAAGGCACTTCCTGATTCATCAAAATTCAAAATAAAGGGTTTATTTGACAATGAAAACCTGGATGAGGCATTGGAGGATGGGGATGTTCATCTTCCCTTTTTTGGAACTCAATTGTTTGAATGATCCTCTATCTTGATCGAAGAGATGCAAGAGGTCAACTTGGGAACATAAGAAGACCCTAAAATCACTTACATAGCCAGATCATTGTCAGAGGAAGAGCATTTCATCATGGTCAACCTGTTAAAAGAAAGAACCATCAACTTTGCATGGACCTATTCAGACATGCTAGGATTAAATCCCACCTTGTTCGTGTACCATTTGGATGTCCATCCAGATGCCAAACTTGTTAAATAGAAGCAAAAATGCATGCTCAAGTGGCATTTCTCATCAAGAGAGAACTAGAGAAACTATTAGAGGCTAGGTTCATAAGACCTATTGATTACTTGACTGGATATCCAATATAGTGCCTATCACCAAACCAAATGGGAATATTAGAATCTATGCTTTTGGGATCTTCACAAAGCTTTCCCTAAGGATGATTTCTAGCTTACAAATATTGACATGTTGGTCGACCTTACAGCAGGGCATGCCATGCTATCTCTTATGGATGTCATTAATTCATCTAATCAGGTATTTGCACAACCTTAATCACATGCTTAACCCAACCTAATCTCCATGCCATTTATGGAATGTGTCCTAAGTCAATTGCATTAAATTCTTTCTCCTTTCGGAGAAGGCACCCCTTCCCCTTGTGAGTTTTTAATTCACATTTATTTTTCCAAGGCATTTTAAACAATTTAAAATTATTTCTCCCATCCCAATGAGGATTTTGGAGGAATTTTTAATTCCTCACATGTTCTCTCATGCACATGTGGATAAGGACCTCCTTTATGAGATCTTGTCCCTTCCCAAGGTAGAAAATAGTACCTCCATGTCATCTCCACATCATCCCTCTCCTTCCATATCACCTGCCACATGTCAATATGTGAGGGCTTGTGATTTCTCAACTCACCCTAGCCCTTGATCTCATCCACCTTGGCTCAATTTGGGCCCTCCATTCAGTTAGAGGAACTTCCCCTAAAAATAGTGGAATTTACCTCATTTGCACTATCCACTTTTGCAATCCATCCTAGAAATCAAGCATTCAAACAATAAGCCAATTTTCAAGCTTCCAAGCCTTCCATCCACCATTGTTGTAGCATTTGAACCTTCATCTTGCATCCATCCAACTACCTACAATCTCTGTTGCATTCCTCATATTCTCACCATCATTTAGAGCTAGGTTTTATGCCATTTTTCCACCAAGGATCACACATGCCAAATGATCAAAGGGCCAACCAAGACCATCAATCTAAACAAGGTAAATGGTTCTAATTTCTTTTTTTTTTTTTTAGATTCAACTAGGCCAATCTTGAGGTGATTGTTTTGTGTTTTTCCTTTGTTGTATTAGTTAGTTTTTGCATCTTAGAGTAGGAATTTCACATTGCACAAAAAGGAAACTTCATGAAGAAAGGAAATTTAACACCATAAAAGAAGACATGCCTATTCAAGAGGAACATGAAACATCTATGCAATATAGGAGAGATGTGGAATTGGCATCACAAATGCCACATATGCAAAACCTTTGTGCATTAAGAAAATTGAATATCAAAATTGGAAGCATGCCATCTACCACAAATCAAGTTCAAGGAACACCACCTATGGCATGTCATGATCAAATTACATCAGAATTCACATCTCAAGTTGGAGACACTCCATATTCAACATTTGAAGTTGAAGCTACAACATCTTTTACATCTCAATTTCAAGGTATGCCATCCTTTTCATTTGTAGTTGAAGGAACACTATCTATCCCCAATGTTGTTGACATTCCTAATGTTGAGGAAACTCTACCTTTGAGAAAACCTCCTATATTTTTTCATGTAAATCCTAAGTATTTGATTGATATTGATGCTAATATTTTGAAACCAATAGTTGATAAGATTCCAAAACATGCTTGTCAAATATATGCTAAGAGGATATGGATATTATTTTTGAGAAGTTAAATGAGATCGAAAGATGTTAACTATTTGTTGAAATGATCAGACAACTAAAATTTAGAACCACCATGAAGATTCATGGGATAAGAACATTGGATGATTCAAGCGAGAAATCTATTGTAAAGAATCTAATGAGTTCATATGAGAGTGTGGATTCTACGTCACACATGAAAGATAGTAATGTCACTTAATGTGTCATGACATCAATGATGGTAAGCAATCAAACCAAGAAATATTTCCTCATTACAAAGAAAAGAAAAGCATTGAAAATAAATAAGTCATCTCTAATGAGAGCCATGGGAAGACATCAAAGAATGGGGGATCTAGAAATAAGAATGAATTATGAGCATTCTCCAACAGACTACCACATAAAGCTAAAGCAATTGTTGAAGCCTTGATGTCCCTAATTGAATAATTTTGGAAGAATAACACAAGGGTCTCTCCCAATCAAATAGATGTCTTAAGAAGGAATATTGGTAGTCAAATCTATGATCCACATCTGAAGAATTTCTTGGATATGAATCAAACACATTTTTTTTCCAAATTTCAAGAGATGTATCCTCAAATTAAAATTAGTCAAAGATATTTTAAAATGGTAAAGTCTTTTATGTCAAAAGAAATCACACATGCACAACTTGTTGTTGTAGATTACATATTGAACTTTCTAATCATTATGATGTTTATTGACATATATGTTTAGATTTGAATACTAATAATATGTTGTAGGAATGTAACATAAGGGCTCCACCTAGATCTTCAAGGGATTTCATTTATAGCACTTTATGTGAAAGAGTTGATGGTTAATTTTTTTACAAGAACTTATGCTTCAATGGTATGTGTTTTCATTATGGTGAATTGCAACATATTCTAATTTGTGAATGTATGGATAGTACACATGCAATTGGAAATGAACTTGTGGAATTTGGAAAATATAAGATAATGGCCTACAATTTAAAAAATGGAAAACAAGAAAAAATGTTTAAATTGGTCAATGAAAAGATTCTAGTGTATCAGTTTATGGGAATTTTTGTGAGAATTTAGTGTATGAGTGTTCAAGAAATACCCATATAATTTTATGGTTGGACTACAATTAAAGTTATGCAAGGATACATTTCCACTTCATACAATCATTTTAGTTGTTGAATATGTAGAGAAATACACACTACAACCACAAAAGGAGGTACAATTGTAGTATTAGGACTCCACACAATTTTCTATATTTGTGTATATAACATTTATTCATGTAGGTGATAGTATAGAGGATAATACGAAGATATTGAGGGAGTGTCATTTTTACATCAAAAATGATCACGCACATTCTATAGAGATTAAATGCAAGGTTTCTTTCATATGTTCTACCATGATTTGTCTGGTAGGGGTATATCATTCTATTAGCATATCATATGGTTAGATAATTGTGCATCATAGTTCAAGATCTCCCAGATGTTTTATTAGTTGAGTAGAAAGCATAAGATCATTGGTGCTTAACATATGTTTAATTTATCTAAGGACAATCATGGACAGGGGAGCATGATGGTGTAGGAGCATGTATTAAAATAGATTTAGCATGAGAAGAGTTAAAGTATAAAGACAATGCAAAGTTGATAGATATGAAATCTATTGTTAAGTGTGTAATGCTGCAATGGGTCTATGTAATGAAGGTAGGTATTTAATTTGTAGATTTTTTGGTTGGTAGATGATACTAATATTGAAAATAATGAGGATTATTGTGCATTGATAAGATCAAGTGATATGTGCTCTTTTAGAATCTCTAATTTAAGTTCATGGAGTATTCATACATGACATATGGTATGATTTTTTTCTTCATGTATAGATCAATCCTAGAACGAGTATGAGTAAAAGGAGTGGGTGGATGAATGGTGTATAAGACATTTGAGCCTATTTGAGATGTATTGACTCTCAGCAACACTACAACTCAGAGATTTAATCACTAATTGACTTTGATCACATGTTAGATCCACATGTAAATTTGATAAAATTCAATGTTTAATCTTAAGTGTTTAGTAAATTCATCTCATTGAAGGTACATATCATTGTAGGGCATGTTTATGTAGTTATTGCAACTAAAGGAAATGAAGAGGGAATACATTATTATTTGTGTCATGTTAAGGAAAAAATTAAATTAGAAGCCCCTATTATAGATGGAGAAAACATTGAGTACCCTATAGTATTAGTGGTTGTTACCATAACATGGATTAGAAGGTACTTAATGAAGAAGTATAATTTGTGGTTATTCAAGGACTTTGAGACACAGAAAAATAATCTTCATTATTCTAACCTTTTCATGCATCAAATGTTGATGTGATGAAATATGGGGGTAAACCATTGAACAAGAGCTTATGGAAGGTTTGTGTGTTCAACCAAGATGTAATACTTCACACAATAAAGAGTAGAACAGATCCAAATGGTACATTGCATTAATTTTAAATACAAAAAAATTGTAATGTTGGCCTTGTTTGTATATTTGTACAAGCAATATTTGATACAATCTAAAAATATATTTGTGTAATATTGAACTTATACATGCTACAATTTTTTCTATGATATGAAATTAGGCTTAAATTAATGTAATGTGTTACTAAATATTCATGTATGCTCTCTTTGAAATACAAATAATTATTTATGTTAGAAAATATATGAAATATCATTAATGATTAACATAAATATAGTGCTAAGAAAATTGGCTATTCATATACCATTAGTGATGTCATTGTGTTGTTCTTATTCTATTCAATTGGCATATTTGGAATAATCTTTCATAGATTATTTGTTACTTTAATGTGATGGTGCATGGGAACCTTTGGGTAAATATTGTCAATCAAAGGTTGTTGATAAGTAGGATTTAGGGTATTTTGAGTATTTTGTGTTTAAATAAGGTCATATAGACCATTTATTGTTGCAAAGAGTCCATTAGGTTATTAGGAGGTCTAAATTGCAAAATATTGCTAAAAAAAGTTGTCATTTTATGCAAAAATGTAAACTTGCAAAAAGGCATGTGTGGAATGCCAACGGTCAAACAAATAAAAAGGAAGTTTTGTATGTTGATTCATTGATCTTTGGAGGGAAAAAGCATAAATATATGGGAAACATCATTTTGTAATCTCTCTTGAAGTTTTGGAAGGAAAAATCAATTGATTATCCTTGTTTTTCTTCATGATTTCTATATTTTCTTGCTTTCTCAGACCTGTACATCCCCGTATAGTATAGAATTGCTCTAAAATTTCTTGAATTCATTGAAGTCTTGGATTAACTCTATTATGCATTTGGTTTGATTGTCCAGCATTAAAATTGGTGGAAATTTGAGTTGTTTTACTGTGGTTGGTTGTGTATTCCCCATTTTAAGGGTTTTGTTGCTTTAAACATGAAAATGGACCCATTCCACCTTCTGTAAACACTGTACCTTAGTGGAATTGGTAGTATCAAGTAGATATAGGTGTATTGATGATTCTTGAGTGTAGGGGAGGTCAAATGAAGAGTTGGGCATGATGCCCTAAAAGAGAAAAGTGTGTTTTTCCTATGAAATTGAGAGGTTTGAGTATGGTAATGCATGAAATTTGTTGGGAAAGAATAATTTTTAAATTATTTGAGCATATGTAGGAATATTGGAGGGTGTTTGAAGTGGTGGCAGGGTTAGAGGAAGTCTCTAAGACTAATTTTCAATAAAACCCTATGAAAATTGCTAAAAATGAGGGTTTCAACGTTAGGAACATTGAAGGCCAGTTATTCTAATAAAATTGGTGGATTCTTTGGTTTTTTAACCTATTGAATTATGACCAAGTTATTTTAGAGGTTGGGAAGAAGATTGGAGATAAGGTTCTTTGTAAAAGAGAGCTGATTTGAGGTCTAGGTCAGCAAAGGAGTCTTATTTTGGTGAAGTTGTTCAAAGGTAACCAATTGAGGGTTTGTGATATATTTTTGTATGCTCTGATGGGTCTCTGAAATGGTGTTGTTCTTGAGTTGAAAGGACCTTCTCTAAAATATATACCCATTTCAATCAAATGACAATACTACAAGGAGTTGGTGAAGGTTTGATGTGATATGAAGAATTTAAAGATTTGTGACTTGGTCAGTTGTTTTTTATTTAGATTGTGTTGATTGGTTGTAGACCTATGATTGAAATCAATTGGTATCAAAGAAAAGGTACTAGATCTCTGAGGAAGAAGTTTGAAGTTTGTAAAAGAAAGAGTGGAAGGTGAAAAGATAATATTGTCAAGATGTCTCCTAAAGAAAAAAATATGGCCAAGGAGATGAGTGATTTGAAGGATAAGTATGTTAGGGAGATCAAAGAATTGAAGGAAAGATTGGTAGCACTGGAAACAAGCAAGAGAAGATATGAGGTTTAAAGTGATTTAGATGAAGAATAGGAAGAATATTTTGAAGATGTGGATGAAGAATTAGATCCATAAGATTAGAGAATGGAAAATTTGTTAAGGGCAGTCAAGAGTGACAAGCACAAGGTAAATATTGATGTTCCAATGTTTGGTGTGAACCTGAATGAGGAAGAGTTATTAGATTGGATAGCATCTTTGGATAGCTACTTTGAGTGTGAAGAAATTCCAGAAGAGTGGAGAGTCAAGATTTCTAAGACAAAATTAAAAGGTCATGCACTTTTGTGGTGGGACTATGAATAGTCAGAAAGAAGAGAGGAAAATCCATGATTGTATCATGGGAAAATATCATAGCCAAGATGAAAGGAAAATTTCTCCCTTCTGATTATGCTATAAAGATGTTTAGGAAGATTCAAAATTTAAGGAAAAAATAAATGGATGTAAAAACCTACACTGAAGAATTCTATAAGTTAAGTATGAGATCTAACCTTAATGAGAATGAGGATGAAAAGATAGCTAGGTACTTGGGTGGCTTGAGATTGAATATTTAGGAAGAATTAGCTTTGAAAAATCTAAGGAGTGTTGAAGAATGTTATCAAATGGACCTAAAGGTAGAAGAAAAAGTTAATATAAGGCAAGAAAAGACAATGAGAGGTAGAGGAAGCACTATCAAAGGAAGAGGATCTTTCTCCACTTCAAGAAAAATAAGTGAGAACCAAGAAGAGGCAAATACTAGAGAAGAGCAAGTTGCAGATTTTAGAGGTGGTTATAGAGGTTCAAGAGGCAGATTGGGTGGTGGTAGAAGCACAAATACATTTGTTGGTAGGTGTTACAATTGCAATGAGATTGGTCATCCATCCTACAAGTGCCCTAAAATTTTTGGTTCTACATCAAGTGGTGGAGAAAGGGGAAGTGAAAGAAGATTTCAAATTGTCCAAGAAGATGAATGTGAGTTCAAATTCCAATAGTTGTGTTGCTACTCCAGAGATAGGAGAAACATTGATGCTAAGAAGAACACCCTTGCATACATCCAAGGAAGAGGAGATGAGTAAAAAAAGGAGCTTGTTCATGACAACATGTAAGTGTAGAGGTAAAGTATGCAAGGTTGTAATAGATTCAAGGTCAACTGATAATACGGTGTCTAAATAGATGGTAGAAAAATTGAAACTAGATAGAGTTCCTCATAAAACACTATATAGAGAATCTTGGTTAAATGGTAATCAGTCAATTTTGGTAAATAAGCAAGCAAATGTTGAGTTTTAGATTGGAGGGTATAGAGATAGGGTGCTTTGTGACATTGTACCTATGGATTGTTTCCATCTACTTCTTGGTAGGCCATGGAAATTTGATAGGTGAGCATTATATGATGGAAGGGGTAACACTTATACTATTGAAAAGGATGGAAAGTATTTCATACTAACACCATTGCAAGAGGATGAAGAAGAAAAGGGAAATACAACTAAGATCGCCATGGTTGGAAAGAAGGAGCCTATGAGGCCCGAAGAAAATAAAAACAAAGAATATGCATCCATTGCAGAAGTTGCAGATGTTAGGACAACCATTTGGAAGGGTGATATAGTGATGAAGAGAAAGGAAGATGATAAATTGGTATCCAAGTTTTGATTGGGGAAGTCATGTGTCCAATGAAAAAAAATAATGGAAGGGGCAGCCTTACTCTGACAAGGCAAAGGTGCACAAGTATGAGAAAATAGAGATCTTGAAGGAAAGGGGTCAGATAATAGAGACAAAGGACAGTGATGGAGTGAAGCAAGGTGCAAAGCAAGCAAAAACAAGTGAGTTTGAGAATGCAACAATAGGGAAAGAAAAGGCAGTCAGAAGTAAGGATGATAAAGGTCATTTTTCAAGTATCAAGATAGATGTAACATCAGCTCATGATAAGGGAAACATGAGAGAACCATCATCAGATCAATGTGTGAGGATGGAGCATGATTCAAGTGGTGATAAAGGAAATAATTACAAGTGAAATGTGAACCAAAGAAAATGTGTACCTAATGAAAGAGTTCAAGAAGTTCAGAGGCATGGAATTTTCAGTGGTGAACAAGTTGCAACATCATTTCCAAGAGACTTGGAAAAATTTCAAGGTGACATGTATGGTGCACAGGCACCTCTGTGTAAATGTTGTCAATCAAGGTTGTTGATAAGTAGGATTTAAGATATTTTGAGTATTTTGTGTTTAAATAAGGTCATATAGACCATTTCTTGTTGCAAAGAGTCCATTATATGATTAGGTGGTCTAAATTGCAAAATATTGCTAAATAATGCAAAAAAAGTTGTCATTTTGTGTAAAAATGTAAACTTTCAAAAAAGTTGCAAAAAGGAAGATTTGTGGAATGCCAATGGTCAAAAAAATCAAAAGGAAGTTTTGTATGTTGAGTCAGATGATCTTTGGAAGGAAGAACAATAAATATGTGGGAAACATGATTTTGTAATTTCTCTCTTGAAGTTTTGGAAGGAAAAATCAATTGATTATCCCTGTTTTTCTTTAGATTTTCTATATTTTATTACTTTCTTAGACCTATACGGCCCCGTACAGTAGAAAATTGGTCTAAAATTTCTTGAATTCATTAAATTCCTAGATTAAAACTGTTATGCATTTGGTTTGAGAGTCCAAATTGAAATTGTTGGAAATTTGAGTTGTTTTTTTGTGGCCAGTTGTGTATTCCCTGTTTTAAGGGTTTTGTTGCTTTAAACATGAAAATGGACCCATTCCACATTCTGTAAACATTGTACCTTGGTGGAATGGGTAGTATCATGTAGATATAGGTTTTTTGATGATTTTTGAGCATAGGGGATTCAAATGAAGAGTTTGGCATGATGCCATAGAAGACAAAAGTGTCTTTTTATTATGAAATTGAGAGGTTTGAGTATGGTAATGCATGAAATTTGTTGGGAAAGCATAATTTTTCAATATTTTAAGCATATGCATGGATATTGGAGGATTTTTGAAGTGGTGGTAGGGCTAGAGGAAGTATGGAAGATTTATTTTCAATAATACCCTATGAAAATTGCTAAAAAGGAAGGTTTCAAGGTTAGGAGCATTGGAGGCCAGTTCTTCTGATAAAATTGGTGGATTCTTTGGTTTTTTAACCTTTTGAATGCTGCCCAAGTGAGTTTAGAGGTTGGGAAGAATATTGGAGATAAGGTTCTTTGTAAAAGAGACCTAATTTGAGGTCTAGGTCAGCAAAAGAGTCTTGTTTTGGTGAAGTTGTTCAAAGGTAACCAATTGAGGGTTTGTGATATGTTTTTGTATGCCCTGATGGGTTTATTAAAATCTATTGGTCCTGAGTTGAAAGGGCCTTCTTTAAAAGATATACCCATTTTAATCAAATGACAATACTACAAGGAGTTGGTGAAGGTTTGATGTGATATGAAAAATTTGAAGATTTGTGACTTGGTGAGTTGTTTTTATTGAGATTATGTTGATTTTTTGTAGATCTCCTCTAATTGACATCATGTGAAAACCAATTCATGAAGATGCACATGTCATTACTATGATAATCCTTCATAGATCATGTCATAAAAAAGAGTGCACTGAATAGGATGAGTTGTATCTCAAAATTCATGGCACATAGGAAAGTTTTGTATAAAGATATAGGGTCAAGTAGGGACCATCTAAAATAACGTCTCTCAGATTTTAGTGGTAGAAACCATTTGGCTATGGTGAAATTTTTTTCATTGCCCTAAAAAATACTATATACATGCAATGAGAAGTTGCAAGGTAGCCTACTTTTTGGTTTGTACATCATGGGGACAAACCATCAATCCCAACACATCTGAGTGGGAATTTTTACCCTAGGAATGGTACTATTTTGCACCCAAACTCTCCTAATTGTTCTATACTACATTGTGTTGATGCTCTCTTAAGAGCCCTAAGTGCAAAAATTTGTCAAACTTTGACGAACTGTATCTTAGAATTCATGATACATAGGAACATTTTGTCTAAACTTACAGGATCTTGTTGGGCCCCTCTATAATAATCTCTCTAATATTTTGAATAATCAAAACCATTTTTTAATGGTGAAAGTTCTTTTGCTACCCCAAAAATTGTTAGATTCATGTAATGTGAAGTTGCAAGGTAGCCTAATTTTTGTTTTATTCATCATGGGGCTAAACCATCAGTTCAAAAACATATGGGTGAGAAATTTTATGCTAGGAATGATCCTTTTTTAATCCCCAACTCACCCAAACATTTTGGACTACATTGTTTCAATGCTTTCTCTTAAGAGCCCTAAGTGCAAATAATTTTCAAACTTTGAAAAGTTGTATCTCATAATTCATGGTATGTAGGAAAAAAATTTCTTAACCTATAGGGTCTCATAGGGCCCCTCTACAATAACCTCTCTCATATTTTGAAGAATCAAAACCATTTTTCCGTGGTGAAATTTGTTCTGCTGCCCCAAAATTGTCAAATGCATGCAATGTGAAGTTGCAAGGTAGTATATTTTTTGTTCTATTCATCATGGGGCCAAACCATTAGTACCAACATGTCTAGGTGGGTTTTTTTATGCTATTAATTCTCCTATTTCACTCCCCAACTCACTCGAACATCCCAAACTACATTATGTTGATGCTTTCTCTTAAGATCCCTAACTGAAAAAAATTGTTGAGCTTTGACAGACTGTATCTCAAAATTCATGGTATGTAGGAACATTTCATATAAACCTATAGGGTATTTTAGTCCCCTATACAATAACATCTCTTATATTTTGAATACTTAAAACCATTTGGCCATGGTGAAATTTAATTTGTTGCCCCAAAACCCATTAGATGCATGCGATGTGAAGTTGGAAGGTAGCCTAATTTTTGTTCTATTCATCATGAGGCCAAATATCTAGTTTCATCATGTCTGGGTGGGTGGGTTCATGCTATTCATGCTCCTATTTCACTCCCCAAACTTCCTAAACATTCTACGCTACATTATGTTGACACTTTCTCTTAAGAGCCCTAAGTGGAAAAATTGTCAAACTTTGACAGACTATATCTTAGGATTTATGGTACATAGGAACATTTTTCTAAACATAAAAGGTCTTGTAGGATCCCTATACAATGACCTCTCTTATATCTTGAAGACTCAAAACTATTTGGCCATGGTGAAAGTTTTCTATTGCCCCAAAAATTGTTAGATGCATGCAATGTGAAGGTGCATGGTAGCCTAATTTTTGTTATGTACATCATGGGGCTGAATTTTCAACCCCAAAACATCTGGGTGAGAACTTATATGCTAGGAATGGTCCTATTTTTCACCCCAAATGTCCTAAACATTATGTTCTACATTTTGTCGGTGCTTTCTCCTATAATCCCTAAGTGCAAAAGTTATCAAACTTTGATGCACTATATTGTAGAGTTAGTGGCACATATGAATGTTTTGTCTAAATCTATAGGTGCATGTGAGGCCCCTTTATAAAAACCTCTCTCAAATTTTGAAGAATCAAAACCATTTTGGCCGTGGTGAAAGTTTTTCTACTACCCCAAAAAATTGCCAGATGAATGCAATGCGAAATTGCAAGGTAGCCTAATTTTCATTATGTGCATCGTGGGGCCATACCATCAATTCCAACATGTCCAAGTGGTCATTTATATGCTAGGAATGGTCCTATTTTTCACGCCAACTCTCTTTAACATTCCAAGCTACACTGTAAGTATAATGTTTCCATTTTGCATATGTGCAGACACCCTTTGGAAGCTTTCCCAATCTTCAAAGAAAACAATGTCACCCATAAACTTTTTGAAAATTTAAGGTGGAGAGACATATACCTTTAAAAAAACCACACTTTCTTGTTAAATGATACTTAATGCATTTGATGAGTTCACATTATCAACACTTGAAAAATTTTACACCCTTCTGGCATTTTTGACCTTTTGAAAATTTGAAAACCTTCAATTGTGTAGGAAGACATATGAAAATTGTATATTAGGGATTCTTAAACCATATCCTCCATTAAAAAACCCTAGCATATGACTAAACCCTTTAAATTTTCTTATTTCCCATTGTTGACCGATCATTGGGGTCACCTACTACTTAAGTTACTACTTTTGGGTGTCCTTTTTTTTGTGTTAACCAACCCTTTGTACTAGGAAAATGAATGATCCCTTTTCTCTAAATATTTTAATATATTACTCTATATTTTTTAGTCCCTCAGGTCCCATGGGACATGCATTGGTATATCACATACCTTTTCCAATTTGAGGAGGCTCTCTTTTTGTCTTTTCCTCCCATTTCGAGTCCCCAAATTTGTGACATGTATCGGTATTAATAAATATTTCAAGGGCTAATGTTATGTTAAGCCCATTTTCATCGTTTATGACTAGTCCCCTCATTCTATATTTTCCTTAATTTTTCTAAGGCGTGTGTATCAAAGTTCATTTTGTATCACATAAGCTCTTTGTTTCATTGAGCCTCTTCCTTCTAACACATTTTCCCTTGTGAGTTAGAAAAATGTAGGCATGTATTAAAGAAAATTCTAATTATCATTGCTCAATCTAAAACCTTCATGGGAAAATGGTGCACCATCTTGTTTCTTTCCTGGAAACCTTGAAATTTTTCCAGGTGTCATCACTACATTGTTTCATGGAGAGTTCTACCATAAACAAGGTTTTATTTGTGTCATCTCTTGCTCTCATGATTCTTTGAAATGGTGATGCATGTCCACATAATGAAAAAGGGGGATGTCATTCACAAATCCAATTTCAAGTTTCAATAAACACCATTGATCTTGAGATCAATGACCCATATTCAAACTCAGTGAACAAATACCCATTGGTTGTGTATTTAAGCCAATGCATTCCATTGGTGGTAGAGGCCATATGAATTTACTAGATTTTCTAGGGTATAGGCTTAATTTCCTTAGTCTTTGTTACTCAAATCACACAAACAAAGTATTAGAACTAATTTCCAAGGATTCCAAAATGAGATATAATTTTCAACACCATTTTTAGGGTTCAAAATAATCTTTGCACCAATCATGTTTTGTGGGAATGGCAGTGGTGGGAATTTGACATAGAAAATTAGGACATATCAATTGAAGATATTTGGGGTAAACAAGGAGTGTTGACTCCTTGCCACAAGTTATCTTGGTGATCTTACAGAGTGTTTCAAAGCTAGGTTGAGTGATAAGTAGTTTTCCTTGTCCATTGATGGAAAAGGGGGAATATTTTTTTCGTTTGGTATTAGAATAGTGTTGGATATACTGGTTAGTTCAATCATTGATGCAAGGACATTTGGAATATTAGATAATGCATAACACTATCATGCCATATCAGAGCATTCTAAGTTTTGTATATATTTGTGACTGGATATGGTGATGAAATTGGTTGAGGGATGTTTATGGTATCATGCCACATCCAATTTTATCAATTCAAGAGATCTATAGTTCTAATTCAGAATGTTTAAGACCTATGTTACCTAGATAAGGAGATTGTCTGGTAAAATATTTTTCTTTGGATTTCTTCATGGATAGGATTTATTTCTTATGGTTTGGGATGGGAGTATGTCTTTGCATGGTATATCTTATTCTAAAATTTTTGAAATTGGTGTTCATCAAGTAGAATTTTTGAAGTGACTAAGGGGTCACTATATCGCTTAATTTACCAGGTTGATGTTCTAGATCAAACACAACAAAAGCTTATGGAATATGTGAGTAGAGATGACATTTTGATGACCATTGGGACTAGATATGTCTACATTGGAAACTACATATCATGTTCTAGCTTCTAGAGTGGTGTGTGGGCTATTAGACCCAACCTATCACAAATTTGGGCATATTTGGTTAAGAAGCTTTTGTGTTACTGACTTATGGATGTCATTTCTATGTTTTTGGATTATAGATGAATGCCATTATGAGTTTAAATCATACATATGGATGTTTATGATCCATCCTAAGAATTTTTGGTTACTGGAATGCTATGTTATTAGGGCTTCAATGCAAATAACAAAGTGATCTAATATGTAATTATTCCAATTTGTGTGCATCGTTATCAAATAACTATATGCTATATAGGAGAGTATCTGAGGGTTGACTAGGTCAACCACAATTGACAAATTTATGTCTATGGAAGGATGGTTTCTAGCGTATAAGCTTCTTCATGTTGTGTCTTATTTTTTGGGTTTGTATCAGTCGTCCACCCTATTCAAATCAATGATTGTATTTTAAATTTTTAAGGGTGATATGAAATTATTGATCTTGGCCTCAAGAGGTTGATCTATGGCTGAAATTCATACCAAGTAATGGCTAGTAGTGTTATTTCATAGTAAATTCAAAAGTAATGGTGCAATAATATTCTCAAAATCTAAATCAAATTTTATCAATTACAAATTGATTTTGTGTACTTTTCTCTATGATGCATTAATGGTAAGGGTGTCACCCTTACTTGTGTGTTGCAGGTGTCAAATCTTCTTTGGGGCCACGATGGCCTAGATTTTTTTGCATATGTTGTGAGAGTTTCTACTCTACATTCACTAAGTCATAAATGAAGAGGTATGTCCATGGTGTTAGAGCTATTATGGTAGGATTATCTACTCTAGATTTGAGGGACAAGTTAGATATTTTGTGAAATCTAGTCAAAATTCTTCCCTATTATAAACCATGATTTTATTAGGATTAGGTTTGAAATCATCTAACTTATTCTTGCTCTATAAAAGCAAGTTTTATTATTTTCTAAGGGTCAAATATTTTGTTTAGACATTATTTTGGAGAGAAAATGTTGTAGAACCACCAGAGAAGGGTATACATAGGAAACTTTATGTTTCAAATATTTAGTTCTAGGTAAAGATATTTTTTTTTGTAATGGTCTTGATTGGATCATATTATTTTAATAGCATTCGTAAACTTGAAGAGTGAATGATTATAGGGAAAATCAAACTTATCAAAGTGTCTCCTCATGTGTAGCATGCATTCTCTAATGTATCATTGATTAGTTTTCTAGCCAAAATTTTGTAAAATCTATGGAGAGATTTTACATAGTATCTTTTTAATATAATAAAGTAAATGTATGGGTATGTTTGAGGATTAATAAGTGGAAATTATTTATATTCTACAGCCATACATTGTTTTTCCTAATTACATATTTAGATCCTAGCTTACTTGTATAGTTAAAAGGGCATAGTATTTTGTGGTAACTTGATTACATTATTACCTTGTTTCAACTATTACATATATGGTGAAATCCAGAGACTCCATGGCCCAAATGGATATAGGCACTATTCTATAGTTTTTCTTCTTTGCTACTATCTTAACCACTCTCCAAACAAATCAAATTAAAGAACCTTTGAAATTTTTACTTTAAGTTGTGTTGTATCTATTAGTAAGATTACCATCCTTACCTATACAAACTAGCACATAAGTATATTGTGACAACAATATTGGGATACATTGTGTATTGGGTATAGTTTTCAGTAAGGTATTGTGCAATGTTTTAAATAATCAATTCAACATCTTAGGGAAACCCCCTTTGATCTTGCAAATCCAGAAGTGGAGGTCTTACCTACCTCAACCATTGGTCCTTACCTGCCCAACCTGAATATAGGTTTGTGATATTTCTCCAAGTTTTACACCCCTAACACTTGGAATGTTATCAAACCTTGGGGACTTGGGCCTAATAGTTTAGATCACAAAAAAATTGGCACCATTTCTATGGATTGATATAGGATTGTAAAAGAAAAATTTTAAAGGAATTGGTGATAGTACAATAGGCGTTGGATTTTGGTTTGAAGTTAGAATTTTTTTAGCATCAAATACTTTCTCCTTCAAGGAGTGGCAACTTTATTGAAAAATATCCAGAAATGTGTAATGGAAGGTAAAAAATGGATAAAGATCATCTTGTCAAAGGTAAAGAAGTTCTTGAAGGTATTTCCACTAGTAAGAAAAGGTGACAACAATCTAGAAAGCTAAAAATCCACGTATCCTTTACATAATTCAAGAAATATTGAAATATTAGTACTTCATATAGAAGAAAATACTCTAGGGATTTAGAGTAGTATACATTAGAATATTTAGGTGAAAATAAGGTTAGAATGACTAGAAGAAATTACAAAAATGATTATAGCTATGAAAATGAAATAAACCTAGAGCAGAGAATGTAACTTTGGGTATGCTTGAAGTCACCCCTACATCTAACACTAGGCTTCAAACTATGAGGAATTAGATAGAGGGTAGACATGATACTCCTTAGTTCTCAAAATAGGAGGTTGAAACCTCATTCCAAGATGTTGACCCAAATAATCAGCTTGATGCTAACTATAGAGAATTGGAATTATATCAGCACATTGAACATATTGATTATCTCAGAGAGAGGTAGCATATTGAAATAGAGGTAAAAATTATAGAGAGACCAACATATTTTTCTTTGATTAACAAACAAAAAAATAATGCTTAACCTAAAAAATGTTACACCAATTGTTCCAATTTAGCAGGTGCCTATTATTCAACAAAATGTAGGGAAGAATGCTACAGTTATCCCTAGAATGAAATCCCAAATATTTAACCTTGTTAGGAAACCAATAGGATTATAAATGTATAGACATTTGGATTCATGTGGTATCTAAAATTGCCCTAATCCAATTCCAGTTGAGATCAGAGGAAAAGTACCAAAATTTCAAGGTAATAATGTTATCACTAGTGATGATCACTTAAGGCATTTCAGTGATGTCATTGATGAATATGAAATTGAAAAATGAGGATGTCATGATGAAGCTTTTTGTGCAATAATTGGAGGAAAGTATAAAAGAATGGTACAAGATCCTCCCAGACAATAGCATACTCATGAGATGATATTATGAGGGATTTTTTATTGCAATATTGATGAAGGGCACTCCCCTTACAATTTAAAAATTATAATAACAATAGAGAATTGCACAAAAATTACAATAAGGAATCCAAGATGTTCTACTATCACTAAAATGAAAATGAAATTACAACATTGCAATTGACATCACATGGGCTTTCTGATTACATAAATCTACAAATTGGAAAATCAAAACCACAACCTACTCTACCATGCCCCCCTCTATAACCATATTCATATCCTTTATCTAGAATGTGTAAACACTTTGGAATCTTCTATAAACTGTAATCCCCACAAGAAGATATTTTGAAATTTTATTAAATTTGGTAGTGCAACTTCTTGGGGTCATAACATTCAATTTGATTGTTGGATTTTTCAGTTATAATACATTTTTGGAAAGCTCTCGAGGAGATTCTTGTTCGTAAAATGGTACCATATGATAATTTTTTGTTTTTGACCAATTTTTGGGCCCATCCATAGCCTTTGAGTGCTTAAAAATTGACTTCAAATATTTTTAACAAGATTTTTTAGAAATTAAAATTTTAATCTCTAAAATGACAAATTATATTGAAGTGATTTCTTCACCATTGAATTAAATTTAACATTTTGGAGGTCTATGTAATATTTTTTTTCCCATACATGCATAAATAAAGGCTTAATAAAAATAGTAACTAGCAAAATTTGGCCCTTATTGAAAAGAAACAATATTTTTTTGGTTGATGCAATATTGCTCCTAAAACATAGAAAAAGAGGTGCACTACAAATGTTATTAACCAAATGGGTACACCTAATTTTACTTAGTATTTCATTTAATTTATGAGGGTTAAAATGCATAAATAATAAAAAAAAAAAAAACCTAATTGTTAGAACAACAAATAGGAAGGATTAAATTTCCTCTAACAATCACCTTAACACAATGGTGTTGAGCGGGAGCGCAGGCGGGAGCACATATTTGAATTGTGCAAAGGAGGATGGTGAGGGAGAAGGCAATGTGGATGGGGAACTCATTTAGGTTCTTGATGTAGAGAAAGAGAATTAACACCATAAACTTTCTATATTCTTCACAATAATCAAGTACACAACTGAAATTCTTCATTCTTGAGGCAATCTCAATCCATTAACCTTGAGTAACATGGGCTCCAACTTACACAAATGGAATCCAATATCTATAAGACTTGGTAAATTATTTCAACATGATTAGATTCATCCAAAAAACTCATTACAACCATCCAAATATTATAAAACAATGATTTAAGGCCAACCATAAACAAGCTATGTATAGCTTTGTTCAAACATCAAGAAAACCATGTTTCTTTGACCACTCTCCACCAAAATGAAACACACAATCTAACATAACTCATGAAAATGAATAAATGAATATTTTTAATTTAAAGGGTTTTTAGAATATGTAGAAACATATATTTTCACCAATTTTTATCACTTTTTGGTGGTGGAATAAAAAGATATGAATTTTTCTTATTTGTTGGTAACCCTAGTTCCTAAACTAGGCAGTCTTCACCAAAATTGTCATAAATAAATCAAAACCCAATGAAAATTGATCAAAAAAAGTGAAAATGAAACTAAATTCACATATCTAACATTTCCAACAGGTCTAAGGTCTTTATTTGATCTATTAAATCCGTACCACTCTCTGCAATAGCATGCAACTTTTAGAGAAAACAATCCCATAGGGCTGCCAATGGTAAAATGATCATAACTTTCTCCAAAATAAATGAAAAACACCAAACCAATTGAAACCGAAGTCTATTTCTTTACTCTATCAATAAAAATCAATTTCAGGTCTATAAAAATTCATACAAAGTTGTACCATGTAAAAGAACAGGGTAGAACATTGGAAATTGTAGAAAAATTCATGTCTTCCTTCATAAATTCTTGTTCAAAACTACATTCCAACCCCACATTCGACTTGGAGGCCAATTTTTATGTTTTAACAATCAAGTTATGATCCAACCAACCTAAAACTACAATTTAACAACTTTTAATAAAATTTTAAAAAGTTGTCATTTAACAAGAAAAGTTGTTATGACAACATTTGACAACTTTTGACAATGATTTCATTTTTCAACTAAATGACACCAAACCTTCATCAATGACTCCAAATGACTTCAAACATATATAAAATAGCTCATTAAACCTTATTAAAAAATTAAAACACCTAATTTAATGAATTTATATGATATGGCCTCATGGAGGCTTGAATGCAACAAGGTGCTCTTGTGCCAATTCTGGCCGAATGCTTGGTGCATTTGTTTCCTCTCTTCTTTGTTGGCCTCAATTACTTGGGTGAGGCAATTTGTTTTGATTTTGGGCGGAGGTCTTTGGGATGGGGGATGGTTGTCTCTACCTTGGACTCTTCTCTCTATAGTCTTATTAATCAGGCATCCTTGTGTGGCAAATGGCTGCTCTTGGATGGGGGCCTTTGTGTTTTTTGCTGCTTGTTTGGGGTTCGGGTGTTACCCAACCTATCTCTTTGGATTCTATGTGTTGAGTCCCCTGGTTATTTTCTCGAGATATGGGGGATGGAAGATGCTTGTGGGTGTTGGAATTCTCTCTATTACTTTCTAGTTATTGGCTCTGATGTCATGTGGTGGAGGGTTATGACCTCTTATTCTCCTCCTGACTCTCCTTTGTTGAGGGTTTGGTGTGGGGTTGTTGGGTCATTCTGGTGTTTGGTGCTTTTTCTTCCTTGGCTATTGGTTGTGGTGGCTAAGGACCTAGTTTTTTGGCTGCCTTCCAAGCTTCTAGTGAGTGTGGGTTTCTTTGAGGATGTCCGGTTGCAATTGGGGCCTCTTTTTGTTCCTATTTGGCATAATAGGAAGGCTTGGTGTTTTTTCTTGCTGGCCTTTTCTACTCCTGGTTTCTTTTTAGTTTCCCCTTGCATCTTCTTGTAGCTTGTTTTGTGGTTCTACTCTGGGGGTTATTGTTCTTGGAAGGTTATGGGTTCTTCTTTTCACCTTTTTGAGGAGTGGTGGTGTTTCCTTTTGGCTAGATGTTGGGAGTGTTGGATTATCTTTGGCTCTGGCCAATGTGTTGGGGTTGCTTGGTGTTCTTTCTTGCTGGGATTTCTCCTAGTTTCCTTCCTATTTGGGCTCCCCTGTTCCTCTTGGGGGTTGGTTGTTCTCTTTCTTTCTGAGGCTGGGACCCTACCTCTGGTGGTCTTTTGGCCTGGGGTTCTTTTTGCTATTGGGTGGCTGGTGCTGAGGATTGTGGTCTCCTTTTGGGTTGAGTTGGTTCATGTTTGTTCTATGTTTGCTCAGTTGTTTTGGCTTGTTGTGAAGGCTTTGAAGGTGGTGAATGATGGGCTTGATACTGGGTTTTTGAATTACCAGATGAGTTCTTTTGTGAGTATTGTTAAGGTTGACATATGGCATTTTTTTGAGAATTTTATCTTTGTCCATAGTTTTTTTTTGGTGCAGTGGATACCAAAGGATACTATGGTTGTTTGCTTGACTATAGTGGTAGTTGTCTCCTATGGTCCTACGGAGGTGGGCCTCCCTCAGCTATTCTAATTGAGGTGGGTAGTTCTTCTATGGAGGTGGAGGTGGAGGGTGTTGGTGATTTCTGGCTGTGGTGGTCTTGCTTCTTGTAGCATCCTCTCCATTAGAGGGGGGATCTCTCCTTTTGAGGTGGTTGTGGATTTGGTTTCTCAATGCCAAAAGGTCTATATGAAGTTGGTGTTGCTGGAGCTAGTTCTTGGCTCTTTGGATTTTCTTGCTTTGCTATTGACTGGATGGTATTTTTTGAAGTTGCCTTCCTAGTTTGTGAAGTGGCTTAGTTCCCAGTGGTTTGTTGTGTTTTCCATCTTCCCTATTGAGGTGGGGTGTTTGGATTTGCTCAAATTTTTGATTAGAAGTCTGATGGTGTCTTACACCATTATGTTGATTATCCTTTTTGGCTCAGTGGTGTCTTCCATGAGTGGCTAGTTTGTTGATGCCTGGTAGATGTATACAATTTTTATGTATGCCTAAGGGGTTTCTGGTCCCGGTTTAAAACCAAGTTGTTCAAGGGTTTCAGGCCCTTGTTTGGGTGTTAGTTACAACATATGTAATCTTTCTTATCTTTTGAGGTTGTTATGGGGCTGTTGATGGTTTATGTTGTATCTTAATTTCAACCTTTCTTTCTTTGTATTGGGTTTTGGGCCCCATCAAAACCCATTTTTTACCTCTAATCAAAACAAATAGGAAGGATTTTAGATGCTAGAATGATGTGTACATTTTTGGAAAAGTGTTATTTTGGGCCTCACTAAGGACTCACTCACCCAACGACAAATGGGTCCTTGTTAGGGTTTTGGAAAATCAATTTCAGAATCTTGTTCTTCAATATCTACAAGTTCTTAGATTTCAAGTACTCAGTGCCTAAAAGTTAGAAATAAATTATGTAGAGTACTTTCCATGATCTTGCAACAAAGATGACAACATTTACAACTTTGTGACTTTGACAATTTTTGTTCTCTAATTAATCTTCAACCTAAAACCTGCAATCACACATCAATTAAGAAGAGAAAAATTTTATTGTTAGGGAATATGGGTTTTCCTTGGCCAAACCTCATTTTGGTAATTAAATCTTAAATTCAAACAATGCATAAAAGGAGAGATGAATGAACTTTGGATTGCAAATCTGAAACTTAGCATGGATTTTCCTCAAAGAGTGTAGATCTTGATCAAGAAATTGACATAATTTAAGACTTGAACTTGATCACCAATGCTACAATATAGCATTAGATTCACAACATGCACATACTTTGACAAGATGAATTGGATCCTTGATTGCTGCAATAAAACTTTAATAATCTTCCCTTAAATGCCTTCTTGAATGCTCTATAATGCTCTTGTGAACCATTGGTATTCTTGCATAAAATTCTTAGATGAAACTATGTAAATTAACCTTATATTTATACTTATCTTAAGATTTAATCCCAAAATTCAAATAAAACAAGTTGGCATCAAATCTATAATTTAAAATCATTAAAATCCTGCCAAGATTAAGTTAAAAAAGGGTTTTCCTAAGTTAAAGAGGACCCATTCACTAGGTGGCTAATGGTTCCTAGCACACTCAACTAGGAAATTCTTCGAGGATACGAAATAATATGCCAAAAGGGGGTCCTAGGACCTAGGAAGGACCCATTAGCTAGGTGGTGAATGTGTCCCAGGTCACTATCCTAGGAATCAAACCTCGCAAAATTAAGTTTTGTGAAATATTATTAATGAGTGTTGAGATTTATCCCTCAAAAAATGCAATAAATAAGTCTTGGATTTTAATTTAAGGGGCCAATTAAGGAAAATTAAACCTCAATTAATTAATTAAAGCCCTAGATTAGTGTAAAAGTGTAAAGATGCACTTTGCAACACCCTAAATAAGGCATCATTAAGTCCATTTTATTAAAAAGAGACCTAGACTTAATGCGAATGTGTAAAACACATTACAATACTAAATCAAGGCAACATTAAGCTCATTTATTGTTAACTATTCCCAAATTAAGGAAAAAGGGATACTTTTTCCTTTACTACATTTTACCCCCAGTTTAGTGATATTTTTTCCCATGAAAAACTCACACTAAAGTAGACATTCAAGGAACTTATGTATGAAACAATGACAAAGAGACACAATCACACCCTATCAAAGACCATGAAAATAAATTAAAATGAAGAATCAAGCATCAACCTTTCCAACATGATGTGGAACACGATTTTTTGTCCAAAACAAGAATCAAAATTTGACAATATGTGTAGCACAATGTGGACAAGGTCAAGGTTGTTTGTTTGTAACATCCATTATCACTTTGGGGTTGTGGAACCTCAAGCCATCCACTAGGTGAGTATCCCAAAAAGTTGGAAAATGAAAGAATCATATTAGCCTCCCACACCATACCAAAGTTATCCTCCTGACAACTTCGATAAGGTATGTCTTGATGATGTTTTTTGCATAGCAACAACTCAGACAAAATATGAAATCCTATCTCTCTTGAAAGGTAAATCTCTATCAACAAGTCTCAAGAGATAACCCCAAGGTCTCTAATGTCAAGTCTTGACAATGCATAAACAACTCAGTGATAAATGTGAAAATGCTAGTAATCATAAAGGGACCTTACTACAAGCAAAGACTAAATCTTGAACTTATTAGATCTAGCAATATAATGATACTTCAATCCTAAATCTAACTCAAATGATAAAGAAATAACAAAAGATTAGGGTTTTGGAGAGATTACTAAATTTAACTACTCTTAAGATTAACAATGGAAATGATGAAATACTTGAAATGGACCAATCCCTCGTAAACTAATTCCTGTTTGACCAAGATAAAATTACAATCCTATAGAAATAGTGCAATCTTCTAAGGCATTAAATATTTTTAGATCATGAACATTCATCGAAGAAAACCTAATTGCAATTGAAATGAATAAATCTCCACAATTGAACTAAGCACAATGAATGTAAAAGTCTAGGCTAACTTTGCAAAGCAACTAATAATCAACTAGCTACAAAAGGTATGTACAAGGGATTGCTGCAACACTTCAAGCATCAAATCATGAACACCATTGAATCATATCTAAATCTAAATCTAACATATATCTAATATCCTTGGGAAATTTGAAAGATAGAATCATAAGAACCATGCAAGATAAATCAACAAAAAAGAGATCACCATAAAATCACAATGTCTGAAATTGTATTGAATCACCAAATTTCAGCAACAATTCCAATGTTTTGTTACAACACTTGCTCAAAAAATTGACTAACTTTTACTTCTGCTCTACTGCTAAATTCGCTTGTATCTATCTATGTATTCTATTCTATCTATCTACCTATTACAAATGAGGCAAAATGCCCAATTTATAGAGAACCCCAAAGCATGTTGGCCAAATAAGGGTTTTACAATAATAAAATAGTCAAAACAAGTTGGCCCAAGGAGAATTCAAAAATAAATTGACATTAAATACATGAACTCAATCCAAGGTCGGCCTAGGATTTTCAACATAATTCGAACCAAGGCACAAGTTTCAATGCAACCCCAAATTAACTATCCTCTCCAAGTTGGCCAAGGGGGGCGGAGTAACAATATTTCAAATTTCTTCATAGTTTAAACTTCAAATCCAAAATTTCCTTGACGATTCAACAAAATTAAGCCTTCACTCAGAAAAAAACTACCATTAATATTCATTATAACACAATTATATCATGAAGACCAAGATTAATCCATCATTAGTAATGTATTCATAATCCAAATAAGCTCAAACACAAATCAAAATCAACCCTGAAATGTCACTCAAGTGCAAACAACATAGTTCGGGATCCCAAGCCAGCCACGAAATCTAGGCCAGAAGGGAAATTCTAGAAAAATATGGCCTAGGCAGATTCTGGTAAAGAAAGCACAAAATCCAACATTAAATCATCAGAATGTAGAACAATTGCAAATAACCATGTAATTTAAAAATGAACAGCATGGAACCATAAGAATTTAGCATTAGAATCATCCAATTCATCAAATTTTACATTTCACATTGCATCCCAGAAAAACCAAAAAAATCACGCCAGATTGGATTTTCGCGAAAAGAATAAAGTTTCAGATTTTCCACGCATTTCAGGAAAATGAAGAGGGCTAGGAAAAACTAGGAAAATCTGACCAGACAGGAAAATCCTGAACTAGGCAGAAAACCCGAACATCAACAATCTAACACAAATTCACTCAAATTGACCAAAGGTCACAAATTTGAGGACTCTGGGCACAAAACCAGTTAATTTTGAGCCTCTAATAGATCTTCCTTGAATTCTAGGCTCAATAAAAAGCAAATCAAAATGAAATGGTGATGCCTAGGCATGAAACCCTAGATTTAAACCATGAACACATAGAGCAAGCCAATAACACCAAAGCACAACTAGATCAAATATCAAAACTCAACATGATGCCAATGATAAAATATAATGGAAAGAAAATATCCAAAGATCAACTGAATACAACCCTCACAAAGAGAACTAATGAAGCAGACAAGATAGCTAGACAAAATTCAGAAACTCGACAGGATGACGAAATTTTAGAAAAATTTGGCCCAAGTGGATTTCCACGAAGACCAAAAATTACTGAATAGCAGTGTTGAAACTGACTTGCCAGATTTTGGATGAAATCCAAGAAAATCCAGAAGGACTAGAAAAATCCTGAAATAGGGTGAAAACCAAGATTTCACCAAAAGCATAAAATTTTCAATGTGAAACCTAGGGAAAACATTTTGGCAAGTGAGATAAACATAATAAGCACATGCCAAGACAATTTTCAACATGCAACTCCTCAAAATTAAAGGGCCATAGGCACAAAAGTGAAAGAGAAAGAGGGTCCCTGCTTTCAGTGGGGCGTGTGTACAAAAACTACACAACAAATGGTGACTCTACTGGGAAAATGCTCTAGAGCATTTGATGATGAACAAGAATCATGAACCCAAAATCTCTGGTTTTGATCCCACTATGAGAAAAAAAGAATCAAAATGCAAGACCAAAGAATCAGAACCAAAAGCAGACTAAACCTTCCATAGACTAAAAATCTAAGTGTGTGCACATGATTTCATCTCCCTCCTTGAGCTACCACAAAAACCAAGTTCAGCCAGGTCAGGCTACGTAAAGATTCTAACTCCAAAAGCAACCTGGATAGAGCCTCACTGTTAGTTAGACGTCCATAGCCCTGACGAGGTTATCGTTGTGACTCTCCTAAACATAGCTCTACTTCCAGCCAGGCGTCCATAGCCCTGGTAGAGATATTCAGATACCCTTGATAAGTTGAAATCATTATTTTGATTTTCAATATTTTCTCTTTGCTTCTTTTGATATTCTTTTCTTTTCATTTTTTCTTTTCTTTTGATAGTTTCTTCATTTCATTTTTCATTTCAACTTGTGAACAATGAAGTCCATACTCAGGACTGAGAACCACAGTGGCACTGAAGCAAAAATAAGATTTTTCACCTAACAAAACCTCACAAGGATCCTACAACAACCTCAGGATTCTTAAGATGTATAAGAGATATAAGATTTCAGAATACTTCAAATTCAAATCAAACCAATGACCCATCCTCTTTAAATCAGACATTTAGACTGCATGATGATAACAAAGACCTCAACCATCCTTTCAAGAGACAAGATTAAAGTTCATCAAGGAAATACTCAGAACAGTCTCAGACAACAGAATATTTACTACGCAGGTGCAACACATCCAGAAGAAAAAAAGAAGACCTCCAAAGCAAAAGCAGAGCAAAAATAGACCAAACTGAAATCAAACCTAAACTAACCAAAACAAAGCAAAGAAAAAAATAAAGGGAAACCAACTCAAACCAAAACAAAGAAAAGAAAACAACACAGAAAGGAAACCTGCTCTAACTATGTATAGGAAAAGAGCTGAAAAAAACTCAAGATTGGAAATAATGCTTCAAATACTGCCCATTGACAGGTAGCAGGATATCCTCCCCAATGAGAGTTTACAAATAGAAAGCATTATCTCCTAGGATTTCTAAAATCTGGTGAGGGCCAAGCCAAAGTTTGTCAAATTTTCCATGCTCCCCCTTACGGTTATGGGCTTTATCCTAGTATAGAACCAAGTCAGAAATCCGAAAATATTTTACCTTGGCTCGTTTATCAAACCACCTTTTAACTACACCTTGATGATTAACAAATTTTTCTAAGGCTTCATCTCTTTTTTCTTCAAGGTGTAATAGCTCTTGCAGGTGGGCCTCATGCCTGTTTTCTTCATCATAGTACTTATTAATGAACTATAAAGTAGGGATCCTCAATTAGATTGGAAATATAGGTTCCTGACCATATACAAGGTGATAAGGGGAGGTCCCTATGGAAGTCTTATGTCTGGTACTATTTTCTCACAAACAAAAATCTAAGTTGAGTGTGCCAATCCTTGGGATTCTTCTCTAATAACTTACGAGTGGCTGTTAAGAGATTTTTATTGGAAGACTCAGCCAACCCATTACCTTGTGAATAGTAATTGGATGCAAATTTTATTATAATCCCATGATCAAAGGCCCAATTGGAAAATTTCAATGATGCAAATGTAGGACCATTATCACAAACTAAAGATAAAGGACATCCAAAGCGATTGATAATACTTGATTCAATGAAATCAATTACTACCTCAAAAGTACACTACTTGCATGCAAGCGCTTTAGTCGATCATGTAAAATAATCAATAATGGTGAGAATATACCTATGACTAGTAGAAGAAGGTTGATTGATGGGACCTATGAAGTCCATCCCCCACTGTGCAAAAGGTTTTACCTCAAAGACCAGCTGGAGTGGAAGAGCTACATACTTTTCCCTGGTTGCTATAGTCTAGCATATGTGACAAGTTTGGACATGACTGTGTGTATCCTTAAATAATGTAGGCCAATAATAACCAGCCCTTAGAATTTGGTTTGTAGTAGAATGTGCAGATCCATGACCAGTACCATATCTATCATGAAATTCAGCCATGACTCTCTCAGCCTCTTGTTTTCCTAAGCACCTCAGGTAGATACCTTCATGATTCTTCTTATATAGAATAGCTCCCTTCAGCATGAAATTGTCACTCCTCAAGTGCAATGCTCTTCTCTGTATTGCATTCAGATGGTCAGGACACCTCTGAGTCAAGAGATAATGAACAATATCATCATACCATTCTCCAGGGGAAACATCTTCTAGATTGTAATGTTGAGCTGCAAGGTCAGGGCCTATTTTTGCCATTGTCTTCGTAATTCCTTGCCCTCTTACTAGCTTCATAGGTTAAATCTCAATATCATACTCTTGTAACATAGTTACCCATTTGGCCCTGCATTCCTCTAGCTCATTTTGCATCAACAATAGCTTGACTGCAGGATCAAAAACTATTGCAAACACTTTGTTTCTGAGGATATAATGTCTAAATTTTTTTACAGCTCTGACTAAGACATAGGCCTACTTCTCACACTTGGGTACCTTATTTCAACATCTTTCAATGGTGCACTCATAAATGCTAAGGGATGTTCATTTCCTTAATCAGACTTTTGAGTTAACATAGCAGCACATGAGTGATCAAAAGCAAACAAATATATGTAGAATGGCTTAGCATAATCTGGACTCACAAAAACTAGAGCTTTAGCAATAACTTTCTTTATCTCTGTAGATGCTTCCTTAGATTCTGCATTCCATTCAACTTTGTCATTCTATTTTAACATTGCATTTAGTGGCTTGACTATTTCTATGAATCCGGTGATGAACTTCCTTACAAAATTGATCTTACCAAAAAATGACTTCATTTCTTTCTTGCAGCAGGTGGTGGGATCTTGAGTATAGCTTCCACTCACTCTGGATCAATGGAAATTTCTTTCTCAGAGATAACATGTCCTAGCAACTTTCCCTCTATCACTCCAAATATGCATTTCTTTGGATTGAGGGATATACCAAATTCCTTGCACTTCTGAAACACCTTACACAAATCTATTATATGGTCACCTCTCTTCTTGAAAATGAATATAAGATCATCCATATAAATGATTATGCACTTACCAATTATGTCCTTAAATGCAATGTCCATGGCCCTCTAAAATGTGGCTCCAACATTAATCAAACCGAAGGGAATTCTTTTGTATGCAAAAGTTCCCCACTTGATAGTGAAAGCAGTCTTATGCTTGTCTTCATATTGTACCATAACTTGGTTGTATTCTGAATAACCATATAAGAAAGATATCATCTTAGATCCATTGACAATTTAAAGTACTTCATCCAGTCAAGGTACTGGATAATTATCCTTTTTTGATGCTCTGTTGAGGTTCCTAAAATCTACACAGAACCTGATTTCACCATTCTTTTTCCTTAGTGGAGTCAAGTTTGCAACCCAAGTGGAATGTCTAACTGGGAATATGATCCTTGCAGATAGTAACTTCTATGCTTCCTTCTATATTATAGGTTCTAGTAAGGAATTAATTGGCCTTTTCCTCCGTCTAAAATATTTTTCTCCTGGATTGAGAGGGATAGTATGAGTTATGATGAATGTGTCATAAGTCTTTAAGTCTTCATAACTCTAGGCTATCACATCCTGATATCTATGTAATGCATCAATTATTCCTTTCCTCTCTTCTAGAGTGCAAACTTTACCAACGAAGACATTCTTGGTATCATCTTGAGTTCCCATATTATACTTTTCACTTGTCCATTGATGGACTTCTTCTTGGTATCCTGTTCCTGATCTCTAACCCTATCTAGATCAAAAATTCTCTCTAATTGCACCACTCCTCTGGGAATAGTATTAGTCTTCAAATTGATTACTTCTTCCAAATCCATTTCTACTTCTTGGAGTTCAGTTTCATCTATAATTTGAGAAGCAAAAACATTTGTACTTGTAATAAAATCTAAGATATGCTTGTCATCTTCAAATACCTGGAAGGTGGTGACATTGTTAGGTACTAAAGGTACTAGAGTCAGTTCCACTGTGAATTTATTCAATCCAGAAAGAGATAGAGGTTGCAATGTACTAGCTGCCTGAGCAAGGGAGTCAACTATCTAGTTTTTAATTCATGGAATCAATTGAATTTTGAAGGCATCAAATCCTTCAATAAGGTCCCATACTCTGTGTCTATAATTGGTCATTCTTTTTTCATGAAAAGAGTATTGTCTTCTAACTTGCTTGACCACTAACTCAGAATCCCCAAAAACTTGGAAGATCTTCACCTTTTTCTTTAGTGCCATCAACAACCCATGGACCAAGGCCTCATATTCTACTACATTATTTGTACAATGAAATTGAAGTCTATGAGTAGCAAAGAATGTCTTACATTTTGGATTGATTAGCTCAAATCCTACTCCAGCCCCTTGCTTTGATTTGGATCCATCAAATCTTAAAGTACAACAACCAGCAACTACAGATTTCCTTATTGTATCTCTTGCACAGTTGCTACTTAAAATTTCCTCAGAAAGCATCACTTTCTTCTCCTTAGGGTCTTCTTGAATATTCTGGATATCAACTTTGACTGTTGGAATGGGGTTGATACACTTCTGCACTTGTTCCACTATAGTCTGACATAAGCAACAATCCAGTTAAGAATGGGAGGCATTATGAACCCTACACCAATTTTGCAAGAGAAAATCTTTGAAATTCATCTTCTTACCCAACTGAATCTGATCCTCAATGCATTTCTGAATGAATTCCTAGAAATTATCTAGTAAACTGAGCTGACTGTCTTCAAGATCATCATCATTTTCAACTGGTTTGACCAACGCTTCAGTACCACTGGATTTTGATGTGAGATCAATGGGCACTGTGTGGAACATAAGGACTTCCTCTACATCTGACTCCTCAAAAGGGGTTGAAAGCACATAGTTTCCCATGCTCACCTCTGTTATTAGAATTTTGTTGGAGGTATTTTGATATTCTATGATCATATATCTCATCCTGGGTTCCCTTTCAATTCTAATCTGGTTTGGCACTCCCTTCTAAGGAAGCCACATGTGAGAGTTATCAATTGACACATATCCATTCAAGGCCCTGGTAAAGTCTCTTCCCAGAATTAGGCCATAAGCATTAGGTATATCAACCACCTGTATATTAATAACTTGCTGAATTCTAGGATCAGAAACAACCTACATATGAATCATATTTAATTCCCCTACAACATTAATTTCAGTTCTATCCAATTGTGTAACTTTGTTTTGAGAATCAGCAGGAGTAATTCCCAAAGCTCTATAGACACCAAATGGCATTACATTAGTAGAGGCACCTGAATCTAACAAGAAATTATGCAAGTGCTTACCAGATATATAAACAAGAAATAGGAATGGAGGAGTCTCTATTTTCCCTTGAAACAGAGTTAAGGGAGTATCCACTTGAGCAACTTGAGTTGTGTCCTCTTTTACTTTATCTCCAGGAGGCACATGAACTTGATTATGAGTCTGATTTTTCCTTCCTACTATTTGAGAGCTAGATACTTTGTTGATACTTTCACTAACTGATCTATCTTGCAATATGGAATTTGCATTATAAGCCCCTAGAACAAAATTTCTAATGGTTGAAACTCTCAATAACTCAAATGTAGATAGACTTACCTTTAGCTTCTTGAGTTCTTCTACAACATATATGGATAATTGTTCTTCACTTAGATCAACATGGGTCTCTTTTGGATAATCCACCATCTTGTCTTTTCCTACCTCAACACTCCTTCCTTTTGACATGTCCATCTATGCTTGTCCTTCCTTTGATAGATACTACTTAGACACATGAGGATACGATGGATTATTGCTAGCATTAGGATCTAGAGGAGTGGTGAAGCTGTTCAGTGGAATGGAGGTGGTGAAGGGGCCTCCAGCTGGTGGATGTCTATGTGGCATGTCTCTCAAATCATACTTCTTAACAGGCCTTTGGAAAGTTTGTAGCTCTTCAACATAAGCTTCTTCGTCATCCAAGGGGCCATTGTCATTTACTATATGTTCATCAAACAACTATGAAATTTCATCTGCATTACATACTTGATCTACCTCTTCCTTCAACTGGTTTGATTCTTCTTCAGGCACATTGTCTTTACTCTATGGAAAAGGAGCATGGTTCAGGACTAACACTCGTGAATCATAAGGAATAGATGGCACCATCTCTTGACTACTTTAATTGTTCTCCACTTCATACTGGAAGATTGAAGCTACTATCTGGAAGTCTTGAAAATCTAACTCAGAATGTTGACTCATTTTATGGAGCCTACACCATCCTGATAAAGCAGCTTCAGCTAAAAATATACCACTAGGAGGCTTCTCTTGATTGACTAGCTGATTAACTAGTTGATCCAATGGGGTAGGGACTCCTCCATTGTTAGGCCTCATGTTCCAAGTCTTGTTTTGTTTGGTTGGTTATCTCCTATCAAAACCTTGTCCACCAGCTTGACCTCTATCAAAGTTTTGGCCTGAGGATTGTCCCTTATCATAATTTTGTCCTCTATCATTATTATATCCTTTATCATTATTATATCCTTTGTCATTGTTGTATCTTTTGTTATTATTATACCCCCTGTCATTATTATACCTCCTCTCAAAATGTTGTCCCCTATCAAAAAGTTGTCCTTGTTGATTCTCTCAACTTTCTCTGCTCTGATTAGACTGCATATTTCTCTGAGCAGCTTGTAACTGACTATTCTAGTTCCTCAAGTAAGTTACTTCCATATTCATCTTCTTCACTTGTTCAGTGAAATCATCCAGTCTCTCCTAGTCAGGATTCCTATATGGAGGTTGGCTCACATTATTTTGGGAATATCTTACTATAGTGTTGGTACTTAATGACTGGATAAAAACTTTAGAATTCTATAGATATGGGGGATAACTAGCATGAGATTTTGGATGAAGAGGTTGATTCACATTTTGCTGGGGATAGCTGACTATAGGTGGAATCTGACTCACTGGAGGCCCTGGGTGGCGAACCATAGGCAACTGAGGAACCTGATTCATGATGGGAGTATGATTGGCAAGAGCCTGGTTGAGAGTTGGGACTTGTCCAAGGTGAGCAATGGGTCCTAATGATGGTAAAGGTCCAGACAAATGTTGTCTTAGGGTAGTGCTAGCCTTTACAGCCTCTTCATATGCATCAAGAAAAGTGTTGGGAGGATTATTTCTCCACTTCATGAGTGTGGTTGTGATACTATCCAAACCTTCATAATAAACTTCTAAAGCAGTGGCATCATCAATAGCATAGGGGGCCTGCAGTCGGGTATAGGCACAATGAAACCTATTGTTAAAAGACCCTATAAGCTCATTGACTTCTCTCTTAACATTAGTAAACTGGTGATAGAGCTCATTTGAACTAATGGGAATCCTAAAATTTTGTAGAAATGTAGTCTCTAGTTCAGTCCAATGCTGGATAGACATGGTAGGCAAGTGATTATACCAATAGAATGCATCTTCTCCTAAGGAATAAGGAAAGAGCCTACATGCTACATCCTCATGATTGATTCCTCTATCCTTAAGGCTAGTCTAAAAGATCATGATGTGTTCTTCAATAGTTCTATTGGGATTATTAACATGGAACTTTGAACATAAGTGCTTAGGGTTCTTGGGAATGACATTGTAATTGGTGAAACTCAATGGAGATGGGTTATTAGCTAGGAAAGCCATTGGTGGAAGTGGGGGTGGTAATGGCTGATTTATGGCTGGTGGAGGTTGTTGGATGGGAACGTCCTCAGACTCAGACTCAGATGAGCTTGATGAAGATGAGAATGATGGAGATAATGGAGGTGGTTGGGTGGATGATGATTCTCCCCTTCTGTTGGTCCTTCTTGACCTAGTAGGGATTGTTAACTCTTGAAATTCCTCCCCTCTTGGAGTAGATCTAGTTTTTCTTCTAAATATTTCGAGAGAGATGGCAGACAAAAATTGATCCAGCTTAGCTATTTAGGCCCTTCTTCTAGTGCCAATTTGTTGATAATGTTTTATGCACAACTTAGATAGAATATGAAATCCTATCTCTCTTGAATGGTAAATCTCTATCAGCAAGCCTCAAGAGATAACCCTAAGGTCTCTAATGTTAGGTCTTGACAATGCGTAAACAACTCAGTGATAAATGTGAAAATGTTGGTAATCACAAAGGGACCTTACTACAAGCAAAGACTGAATCTTGAACTTATCAAATCTAGAATATAATGATACTTCAATTGTAAATCTAACTCAAATGATAAAGAAATAACAAAAGATTAGGGTTTCAGAGAGATTACTAATTTTAGCTACTCCCAAGATTAACAATGCAAATGATGAAATACTTGAAATGGACCAATCCCTCATAAACTAATTCCTGCTTGAACAAGATAAATCTACAATCTTATAGAAATAGTGCAATCTTCTAAGGCATTAAATATTTTCAGATCATGAACATTCATCCAAGACAACCCAATTGCAATTGAAATGAATAAATCTCCACAATTGAACTAAGCACAATGAATATAAAATTCTAGGATAACTTTGCAAAGCAACTAAGAATCAGCTAGCTGCAAAAAGTATGGACCAGGGATTGTTGCAACACTTCAAGCATCAAATCATGAACACCATTGAATCAAATCTAAATCTAAATCTAACATATATCTAATATCCTTGAGAAATTTGAAAGATAGAATCATAAGAACCATGCAAGATAAATCAATACAAAAGAGATCACCAAAAAATCACAATGTCTGAAATTGTATTGAATCACCAAATTTGAACAACAATTCCAATGTTCTGTTACAACACTTGCTCAGAAATTGACTAACTTCTACTTCTGCTCTACTGCTAAATTCGCTTGTATTTGTCTTTGTATTCTATTCTATCTATCTACCTATTAAAAATGAGGTGAAATAACCAATTTATAGAGAACCCCAAAGCATGTTAGCCAAATAAGGATTTTACAATAATAAAATAGCCAAAACAAGTCGGCCCAAGGAGAATTCAAAAATAAATTGACATTAAATACATGAATTCAATCCAATGTTGGCCTAGGATCCTAAACATAATTTGAACCAAGGCACAAGTTTCAATGCATCCCCAAATTAACTATCCTCTCCAAGTCGGCCAAGGGGGGTGGAGTAATAGTATTTCAAATTTCTTCATAGTTTAAACTTCAACTCTAGAATTTCCTTGATGACTTAGCAAAATTAAGCCTGCGCTCAACAAAAACTACCATTAATATTCATTATAACACAATTATAACATGAAGAACAAGATTAATCCATCATCAGTAATGTATTCATAATCCAAATAATCTCAAACAAAAATTGAAATCAACCCAGAAATGCCACTCAAGCGTAAACAACATAGTCTAGGATCCCGAGCCAACAATGGAATCTGGGCTAGAAGGGAAATTCTGAGAAAATCCAGCCCAGGCGGATTCTAGTGAAGAAAGCACAAAATCCACCATTAAATCATTAGAATGTAGAATGATTGCATATAACCATGTAATTTAACAATCAACAACATTGAACCATAAGAATTTATCATTAGAATCATCCAATTCACCAAATTTTATGTTTCACATCACATCCCAAAAAACCTGGAAAAATCTGACAAGACCGGATTTTTGCGAAAAGAACAAAGTTTCGAATTTTCCATGCATTTCAGGAAAATGAAGAGGGCCATGAAAAATTGGGAAAATCTGACTAGACAGGAAAATCTTGAACTCGACCAAAAACCCAAACATCAACAATCTAACATGAATTCACTCAAATTGACCAAAGGTCACAAATTTGAGGACCCTGGGCATAAAACCAGTTAATTTTGAGCCTCTAATAGATCTTCCTTGAATTCTAGGCTCAATCGAAAGAAAATCAAGATAAATGGCAATGCCCTAGGCATGAAACCCTAGATTTAAATGATGAACGCACAAAGCAAGCCAATAACACCAAAGAACAACTAGATCAGATATCAAAACTCAACAGGACACCAATGATATAGCATAATAGCAAGAAAATTTCCAAAGATTGACTGAATACAACCCTCACAAAGAGCACCAATGAAGCAGACAAGACAGCCAAACAAAATTCAGAAACCTGATAGGATAGCAGAATTTCACAAAAACCCAGCCCAGGCAGATTTCCACGAAGACCAAAAATTCCTGAACAACAGTGTTGAAACCAACTTGTTGGATTCTAGATGAAATCTGAGAAAATCTAGATGGACCGGAAAATCCCAAAATAGGGTGAAAACCCGGATTTCACCAAAAGCATAAGATTTTCAATGTGAAACTTGGTGAAAACACTTGGGCAAGCGAGATAAACATATTAAGCACATGCCAAGACAATTTTCAACATGCAACTCCTCAAAATCAAAGGGCCAAAAGCACAAAATCAAAAGCAAAAGAGGGTCCCTACTTTTAGTAGGGCATGTGTGCAAAAACTACAAAATAGTATGAAAATTATATATGCTTTTTGAATGTTATGTTTATAGGTTGCTATTCAGGGGGATCTTGTTTTGTGTAAGGTTTTTTTCTTAGGGAAAATTGTGCCTAATGTCTCCAAGAGAGTAAAAGTAAAGAATATCATATTGTGACTTATGGGATGCCTCGTTTCTCATCATGACACTAAGGGAAATCATACAATTAGAAATATCACATTCTTGGAGGACATCAAACCCAATGACACCACCAAGAAAAGGATGCATCAGAAGAAAAAATAAAATCACACCATGAAATATGAGAAAATGTTGAAAGATATTATCGATGTATGCCCCCACTTTGAAGTGGTTTCTAACACCATTGTTGTGAGAAATTTCTTTAAAGTAGCCAATGTTTTATCCCAAGACATGAGAGCTTAGATGGAAAGCCCTATGCCAAGTCATATGTTCCCAAATGAAACTACATCATCGATAAGTGGGTTTCCCCAAAAATGCAACAACTAAAGATAATTCAATTCATCACATGCAAACCAACTTAAGGCATGTCATCCACATCCCAAGATTTCTCATATATATACATGGAAGGTGGTCAACTAGCCAAATGAGAAAATCAACAAGTGTCATACAAGGACAAGGCTAACCTAACCCCTTACCCCCACTTAGTGGAAGACAAGGATGAGCTAAGATGATTGATGATAAACATAATAGAATGAAAGTTAGTATCAATTAGAGGAACTCAGTGCATCAATACAAGGAAGAAAACCACATGATATCAGAGCCTGAATATCTAGGAAAGATAAGTTTTTGGATTTTATGTGTTGTTTTTTTGTAGGTTGAAGGAAGAACTTGGATTCCAAAAGACTAGGTAGTGAAGAAAGGAGGAAACCTAGGTGAGGTATCACAAAGACAAGAACAAGCAAGGTTAAAGAGACTTGTTTGTAGAAGGAGAATGGAAATGTTGAGGAGATTTGTTCATAGAGAATTGTAGAGTAAGGAGGTACCAAGCAAGAAACAAGTGATGAGAAAAGATAGAAGTGAGATAAAGAAGAAGGATGAGAGGGAAAAACAAATGGATGTTGAAAAAGAGATAATAGATTTGAGGCAAGCCTTGGAGCAAATGAAAGAAATTCAAGAAGAAATGGAAAAAATAATGGAACTTGAAATGTAACAGCTCCTTGAGAGAGAAAAACAAGCAAGTGGTTGGTATCTACCAATAAGGAAGAAGGTTAAATTGCCTATCAAGGAAATCATGTAGAAGAGAAGAAGGCAAGAGAAGAAAACAACACAAGATATTGGAGAATCTTTGTTAGTGATGGAAGAGAAAAATCCATTTGAGAAAGAGGAAAGTCAAGAATCACAAATAGGTTCTAGTGCTATGTTGGTGAGTGAAAAGGAGTTTGTACAAGCCAAAGAAAAGGAAAGGTCTATTGATTGTGAAGACCTTAAGGAGAGAGCAGCATTGGATAGCGTAGTTTTGGATGATAAGAATTGTATTGTTCATTTTCAGTCCAAACCCCTTCCAAACTTGAGAATTGATGGCATTGAAAAGGAAAGTAAAACTTAATATTTTTTCTTTCCCATTGAAGGTGAAGGATATACACGTTCATTGCAGGAATTTCATAAGGAGATATTGAAGGTTAGTGATGATTTACTTCTTTTAGATAGTAGTGCCATTGGTCAAGAAATTATGTTTGTTGTCCTAATGGTGAGATATAAAGAGAGGGGACATGATGCTTTGATTGTGATGGTAAACTTGATGGATGAGAAGCCTAAGTTCAAAATGAAATAAGTCAGTGAAGAAGAGCAAGGTGACATGGCACTGTATCCAATTTATCATGAAGAAATGAAGCAATTGTAGGTTGGAGATGACAAATACAAGCAAGGGGCAGATGTTACTATGTTGATAAGGTCACCAAAAGAGTGTGAGAAGCATGGTAATCAAGGTTGTTATCTTTTTTGTTTCAAGTACTCAGCAGTTGTTTATTTTTCCAAGTTAACCTACCTATGACACATGTTCAAGAAACCTCAAGTGAAGACGAAGCCACTATGGAACTATTTCAAATAAGGTCATATGCAGGGGTCTATATAGATCATGTAAGGGATTTTAGACTTGATTCTCAAGTTGCTACCTTCTATTCAAGTGGAGCTTGAATCTTTTCTTTTCCTAGGAGTATGGTGCAGGAGCACCCATGAGATTTTGGTTTGTCATTATTTTGGTTTTGTGTATTTCTTGTGTAATATGGTCATTTTGGATCATATTCATGTTTGTAAGGGTCTAGATGAGGTCTTAGGAGGATAGGTGTGGTCAAGTTGTCAAAAATGTAAAAGTTGCTATAGGTTTTAAAAGTTGTCAATATTGTCTAAAATATTGCAAATTGTGGAATTTGAAGAGTTACATGGTGTAAATGAAGGAATTAGAATGGTTGTATTTTGAAAATTAGTTGAAAATTGTTGATACATGTTAAAATATCCTTTGGGTGTTCGAAACCAAGGTTGGTGGTTACGATTTTGAAGTTTAAGCAATGAAATTCCTTTGTTTTCTACAAATCTGAATGTTGCAACACTATTTTTTGATGTGGTATGGTACTGTATGGAATTTTCATGATCTTTGCATAATTGGTTGTGATAGATGATTGAGTTAGCTTTCATTTTCAATTGGTTTGGCAGATTTTCATTGAGTTTTATGTAAGTTATGATCAAATTGGTGACTGCCACTTTCATATTTTTTCTGTAACCAACCTGTTGTAGCATGTGGTATGAATTTTATATTCCATATCTTGACCTCAGACCAATTATGATTGAAATACTTGTGAATCTAATTATGAATTCACTTGTATCATCTTTTTTTTTTAAGTTTCAAGAGAGATATTGTAATTTTGGAAAAAATAGTTCAAAATTGTCATAAACCCCAGGTAGGGTAACTCGTGACTTTCAAAATATGATTTCTCATGGTTTCCATGGTGGATAAATTTTTATTTTTTGTGTGGGAGTCTAAAATTTTGTATATTACCATGCTCCAAAGTTGTAGGGTTCCATATTGAGTTTTGCATATGTTTTGATGATGCCCTAGGTCTGATTTTTCATGTTTTAGGCTTAATTGATAGGATAGTCCATTTCTTAAGGATTTCGTACAAAGTAACATACCCTAATTTTGAGATATGTTGTATTCGAGATCATGTATGTACTAGATGTTATGGCCAAAAAAATCAATTTGTTGCCCCCATGTTTTAGGCTTTCAAGATTGGTTGATTTAGGTTGTTTTGGAGTTGTCCACCCCTACTCTGCATCACCACACTCCTTAAAATGTTGATTTTTTTACCCAAATCCTTACATTCATTAGTAGAATGACCAAGAACTCTATGATATGGACAAAATGAACTTTTGTAATAAAATTTATTTCATGTTCTCAGAGGGAGAGATATGAAAGAATTCGAAGGAGTCTCGACAAGATACCTTGTTGATGGTCAAAACAGCACAACAACATTAAACAAAATATTACTATTCTATTTCTCCTGAAAGAGAAAAACAACATATACTAATCTAACTTCCAAGGTCCTGGTAATCGGTTCTCGACTATGCTGATTTCACCTAGTGGTCAATATGATTGTAATGTTCAAGGGGCCTTTGATGGTAATAAAGAACAAGAATGCATAACATCAGGTAGTCTACGTTAGGAGGTTTTAAACAAAATAAAATGATGAAATAGAGCTTTAAATTAGAGAAACATGAATAAAATCCTTATGTATCTAGACATGTAGATCAACAATGAGTGTTCATTCTACCTAACCACAACTATAGCAAGATGCAATCCATAGAATAAACTACGCTACTACATACATCCATAATGTTAATTCAGAAATCATCAACGTTCACTAGCCTTACTTCAAACAAATCATTCACTCATCATTCAAAACACAGATCAGATGAAATACCATAACAATCTAATTCATAGATAATCAAATGATATGACCTTGAATCCAATTCCTTCTATTGATTTTCATCAAATAAAGAACAATTAAGCACAACAAAACACTGGCATATGGATTAATCATATATCATTAACCTTATCAAAAATGGATCCAAACTTTAAAAGTCTTGACATGAAAACCTATGAAAACATGTAAAACCAAGCTTTTTACTAAACTGTTTAGAGTATCTTTTTAAAATATTGAAAATCCTAGATCTAGTTTCTATCTTCTATTCTTAGGTGGTTGATCTTTCTTCGATTATCCGACCTTTACAAAGTATATTCTAAAATTCATATAGGGTGCCACATGTACCAGTTTCTCAATCATTAATCAAGATCCACAATTCATGGAGTTGAAACTGAACGTAGAAGTGGACTCAAGAACCCCTGCTTTCAAGGCTTATCACTCTGTTGTACAAAAAGGAAATCTAATACCCAAAAAAAGGAAGATGAAATCCATGGATTGGACTCAGAGTAGAACTTATGTCAAGACCCACAAAAAGAGGAGAAGAGCAGATGAATTATGACACAAAGAGTCAGTCACTTTTACACTGAATTCTCTTGAATGTACTTGTCGTAACTGGAGAATACCTATAGAAGAGTATCCAAATCAGGCCCATCCGACCAAGCACTTTAAAATTTGATTATTTAAAATTCTATAGAGGCTAACTTTTGCATCTCCTTTAATTTTATTAGCTCTTTTTTAGCAGCTCTTACCTCTTCCTAGATATCCATAAACTGATCTAGCAGTAAAATCTCCCCATCATCTCCTTTTTGCATGATCTCTTCACATCTACTCCTCCATCTCCCCCTTAATTTATCCAATGAAAAGCCTTCTTTATTGGAGGAATCTAAGTTAATCAAAATGGCCACAACTTCCTCCAACTCAATCATCTTTTGACTCAAGTCCTTACTCATTTCCCAGACCTCTTCTTGAAGTCCATGCATAGCTCTTGACTTGTATCTTATGATACTGATAGTATTTTCCACAAAATCCTCATTACCAAGCTCAATAATGGAATATTCTATCAAAGTGGATTTGGGCACTTTACTGACGTCTTCAAGGATTTTGGCATATTCTTGTATTCACCATCTTGCTTGTCTAAATCCTTGGCCTATTGGTCCAGATCCTCTACTAACTCAAGAGAAGCTTTATGAATCTCAGCACCCTCCACAAGAATATCAACTACCTCCTAGTTGAGCTTATCCAACCACTTGTTCATCATCCCCACCTTACTTTTCATCTAAATCAAATTATCTGCCTCCCTCTTTGTCAACAAAACTTGGGATTCAGGGGGAGTATCCTGTTGAGAAATAGGACTGGAAACATGCTTTAAGAAACCATGGAGCTGATCCAATTGAGCCTTAATCTCATCCTTCCTTTGCTTATCTTTGATCATCCAGGTTTTGGTTGAAGAGGCCACAATATCAATCAAACTCATTTGCTAATTTCTTGTAGGCTTTCCCAAATTTATTGCCCCAACTGATAATTAGTGATTTGCATGTCATCATGACTCTTCTCCATTACAGGTATAGTACATTCAACAATGATTTATCTAGCATCAATGAGCCTAGTGGAGTGAAGAACCTAGGCCTTCTTCTTAGGTTTCTCCTTCCCAATTTCTTCCATCATTTCTTCTCAGTTTAACAGTTGTGGTTGAACAAATTTTTTCCTTTCTAAGTCCAGCTTTAGCCAAGTAGGAGCAATAGGAGTAGTGGTTGCTTGGGCTGAAGAGGAAGCAACAGTGGTGGAGATAGGGGTTGCAACAATGTAATCTTTGGTTGAGAATCAACCTCCTGCACATTTTGTTGATCACTTTTCTCCCTTTCCCATGCTAGATTTTTCTGCTTCCTCTTTATCCTTTTGATCTTGTAGCCTCTTAGCCTCTAGCTCCTGCCTTAAGCATTCTTCTTCCTCCTTCTTTTCTAACATTTCATCCAGCTACTTTTTCAATTCTTCAACATAGTCCCATGCCTCTTTGGACTTCTTTTCATGTTCAGCGATCTCAACAACCTCTCTTTCCCTTTTCAGGTGTTCTTGCTCTTTCCTTTTCCTATAGGCCTTATCTTGTTCCCTGAGTTTAGCTTCAATAGATTCATGTTCTCTCCTTTGCTAAGCCTTTTCCTCTTCAAGATCATGAATTTTTTGTTGCATTATCAATCTATCCCTGTCTTCTTGAATTTTGAGTTCTTTCTCCTTTTGTTGTTGTTGTTGAGCTAACTCATCATTTTTCACCTTATCTTCCAAATCCTTCTGCTTAGCTACCATCTTATATTATGCCTCGGCCTATCCCTTGGCATCAGCTTTCCTTTTAGCATCCTCAAAGAGTTTCTATTGATCTTCTTCAGTTAATATTTGCTCAGTCCTTGCATCATTTGTCATATCCAAAGATTTCAAAGCCAGATCCTTATTAGATGTAGTCTTTTCTGAATCTATTTAAATATTGTTTATCTCAATCTAATCCTCCATTCATTTTAAAAATTTTGCTTCACCATGAAGGGCTCCCTTTGGTAATTCGTGACCTAACTCTTGTGCCTCAGAGGGTTGAGTAGATGCCTCCCCTGTAGCAAATGTAGAAACACCCACCTCCATAGTTGTTTCATCTTTTTGTACCTCTGGAAGGTCATGAGGAATCACCTCCTCTTCTTGTGCACTAGAAGGCTTGAACTGTAAAGGTTCTTTAGGTGCCATCCTTCTCTTTTCCCTTTTCTAACCTTGGGTGGTACCTGCAGCCTTTCTCTTCTTAGATGATGTAGCCTCGGCCTGATTAGCTCTCAAAATCACCCATTTAATACTCCTATCAAGCACTGGTCTTGCAATCTGCATTATGTCAATGGTCTCACCCGCACTCCAATCTATTGGATCAAGATCCATAGTTCCAATCTTGTTTGCATCATACCTAGGATCCAAAACTATCCCAGCATCAGATAATGTGTCGAGAATGTCTTCTTTTATCCCAAACTCAATCATGAGTGGGATGGGGATACTTTCATAATTCCTCCTCCTAAGATCATATTCATCCTGTATGTCCTCCCAAAAATCCTCCAACAGATTGAAGTGTTTCTCAAAGAAATTAGGGAGCAAAGCCTTCATCTTGTGCTCGGGGTCATAGCATTTCCTAGTAGTGTACAAGCCCAACTTCAAATAAATTAATTCATCACAAACAACCTTACCTACTTGAATGTGTGGATAGCAAAAGGCCACTAGCTTCATTGAAAATTTATAGTAACCTATGTTGTTTTTGTTGCTAAACTAGAGATTCACAGCCAAGGCTTGATAAATAAACTCCATTAGGATGATTCTATCACCACAACACCTAGGTAGCAAATGGGGATGACCATCAAAGCTTGCTAACTTGAAATAAGTGAATGTGGGGTTCTGAATAAACCAATGACCCCATTCATTCACAAAAGCCATTTCCTCCTTGCTAAGTCCATACCCAACATCACCATTAATCTTGTTAATTATGACATAAAGAAAGGCATCATTGACTCTTCTATAATGTTGCTCTGATGCCTGCAAGGTAAGCTGGTTATAATACTCCCATACCTTCTTTTTTCCTTGGGCTTCCCCCAATATACCAACTGTCTGAAGTCTAGGAAAGATCCCCACATAGGCAGCTGCATAAACCACATAGGAAGTCATAAAGAAATGATTGGTTTCTTTCACCTTTATCATCTGATTGTCAATTCTATTAGACACTATCACAGACTAGTCAAATTGTTGCCTCCCATCCAAAATAGCTTGGATAAAAGGAAACATCCATTATTTGAATAGTGAGGCATCCCTTTGACCAAATACCCTAGACAAGAACATGATTATATCTCCAACTTATTTACTAATGTCTTCCCTCTTAGGTTGGTCTAGGAGCTTAATCAGAGACTTCTTCTCTACCCTCATCCAAGTCTTATTCATATGAATTATATTCCTCTCCTTGTTATCACTATAAAGCTTTAATGCCTCCGTTTCATTCAATTGCTTGGGATTCTTGACATTAGATATATGAAATAGGAATTTGATCATTTGAGGTGTGAAGTCAATAATGACATTACCCTTCATATCCACACACTACCTAGTAGTAGGGTTATATGCTCTAGCTACTATAAGAATCAATTCTGGACATTGAACAAATAGGGGGAACAGTGCAACATGCACCAGCCTTGATTCAACAATCCTTTTTGTTCTTCCTGTGATCTGCTCCTCAATAAATGTCTTCTTATGCAACTCTCCATAATTGAAAGGACCCAAATTGGTATCAGTTATGTTGGTCTAGTCAGAGTCAATTTTTCTAGCCGTGAGGACAGCTTCCCTACGCTTATATCTCAACGTATATGGGAGCTGGTCGACTTTGATTTTCTTTGGCCTAACTCCTTGCCAGGAAGTTTCACCTAGCTAGCTCCTTTGAGAGGCCTCATCCGATGCTCTCGACATCTCTTAATACCTGCAACAATTTCCTATATTAGATGAACCAATATCTAAGTTAGTCAATCATATAATCACTACTCCATCCTCCTAAGATAACATTTACTTGGTGAAACCATACCTTTATCAGAGGAAGAACCGTAGAAGTTTTAGGCATAGACAATATTTCTTATGAAGAGGCGGGGCTAGGATCGGGACATAACCAAAACATGATCAGAGGCAGGACCAGAATGGGAATTGGACTAGAACATCATCAGAGGTGGGACCGGGATGGGAACCGAACCAGTAACAAAAGTTAGCTACCAAGTTCAACTTCCTCCCCAGACCTGGTTTTGACCAAGAGTAAAAACAATCATGTCATAATAAAGAATGAGAACGAATCAACTTCAGCAAACAGAGAGCATTTTAAAACAAGGTGGTCACATGGATAGCAAACCCTAGGTCATATGGGTCCCAATGAAAATTAAATATAGCATAACCTAAACCCCAAATAATTCCTCTGCTTTGTCATGGAGAATTCATTAAAGCCATGAACATGTTAAATTGTAAAGCCATAATTCTCCTGATACCCTATTTGCACAAACTAGGGCATGACAAGAAATTGGTAGGAATAACCCAAAATGAACGCGATAAAACTAGAATAGGGGATGAAAAAAATTCATTACTCGAGCAAGGAAACCCCTTCAAAATTGAGACCCTAGTCAAAACTAGAGCATGACAAAATGAACCTATCACGAAAGCAACAATAGAGAAAAAAATAAAGCACAAATGACAAACGGAAACACAAACCCAACAAAACAAAATGGGACAAAAGAAAGAAAGAACAAACAAAACCGAACAAAAATAACAGAAACAAAGACTAGCCAAGCAAACAAATTCAGAAAATAAACTCTCATGCGAATATGTGAAAATGACATGAACGAAAGAAAGAAAAGTGAAAGAAACCTACCTCAAAATGCTTCTTAGGATTAACCACAAATTCGCTAAGATTCACTCCACAATTCATCCCCGCGATCAAATCAATTTGTCAAGAGTTTCTTGGCAGTAATTTGCTTAAACACTTTGCATAATGATAACTATGATGTAGTTTAAGCATAATTAAACCTTTAATCAATAATTTGTGCATGTGAATAGGCTGCATTTAATGCCATAAATGTGGTAGATTAGGGATGGAGCCAATGACATGAACAGACAGTTAAGTCAAGTCAATGGAACATAAAAAGGTAAAGCAAACGTGGAGCGTGGTCAGGAACAAGATAGAGAAACTAAACCAAGTTCCATATTTCATTTCCAACCCTAGATCTTGTCTTGACAAAAAGGCCGACCAAAAACAATGAAAGAAGATGGAGACGGGATCAGAGAGAAAACTGAAATGAAAATTCATAAAGTTTGAAGTTCCATTTTGGGTCCGACTCCGGTCCTGACCAAAGGGCAAAGAACAACACAAGAACAAGGGAAGCGAGACTGGAGAAAACACCAGACCTGGCCCAAACAACAAGAAAACAAGAAAAAAAAGAGCGGAAGTAGAGTCAGGATGAGAGCACAAAATGAAAACTTTAAAACTTCCCATCTCATTTCCAACCCCAGATCCAGTCCCGACAAAACAAACAAACAAAACACAAGAAAATGACCAACAAAAGGGAGGGTTGACCAACCCAAGTTTTAGTAAAAAACAACCAACAAAATGAATGAAACAAAAGAGAAAGCGGAGTCGGAGTCAGAACCGTATCCAAACTAGAAACCTTGAAATGGTTCCATGTCTAGATTTAGTTCCAGACCCGCCTCCGATAGAACAAAAGAGAGACTCAGGAGCAAGAGAAAAGAACCCCTAAGTCCCAACTAGACAACCAAAGACACCCAAAACAAAAGACAAAAAAGGGGGACCCATTTTTTATTCCAACACAAAATGGGGTGGTTATGCAAGGCATAAAAAATGGTGACTAGGCTAGGAAAAATGTTTTACCCATTTTGAAGATATTTGAAGAATTTAGTCACCCCAAAACCTATAATATATGAGACACGTTAACTTAAGTGATTAGAATATTTAGGTAAAGTTGAGCTGGAATCTCAAATGTAGGACCAAAATAAACTATTGCTCGAATCTGAGTGTGTGCATGCTAATGGTTCATCCTTCTTTATTTGAGCTTTCTCCACACCTAAACAACTATATTTACAATCCAAGTTACATAGGTTGAGTCCTTCGAATGTCATGCAATGAAATCCTGGGTATTGCTCTACTGCCAGTCAGGCATCTGTAGCCCTAACAGAGATACCTCTTGTTCTCTAAAAGGATTGCTCTACTAACAGTCAAGCATCCATAGCCCTGATAGAGATAGTTGAATTACCCATTTAGTATTGAGTTTTCCTTTATTGTAGTGCTTCTCTTTTTATTTTTTTTCTTTTACAGGCCTTACTTGTAAATTTTTTTTTTTTTCAAAAACCTCCTCAATACAAAAGACCTTAATAGTCTGAGATGTGGGTTGAGAACTACAGTGGATCCCATGATAGTTTTGGGGAAACATGAATTGAAGATATAATCACCTTGAGATGAATAGGCACTTTATAGTAAGATGTTTTATCTATTTTGTGATAGATTTCAATGATAGTTCAGGAGGTTGTCTACAGTATACCTTATTCCTAATAACCTTCAGATTCATATTAAAATGACCATAAGGCATGAGCTTTAGAAAAAAATCTTTCAAAACATATGCCCAAAAATACCTAAACCAATTCCTCTCCTAACACCCACAATATTCTTTGAATAACAACCCTAATGTTCTAAGGTGGAAAGAAAGAGAATCCCCAAAGAAGAAGACAAAAACAGACACAAAACAATAAAGGAAATTAAAAGAAAGAAAGAAACAACAAACCAACAACATACAAACAACCAAGAGGAAGCAAAAGGACTAGTAATTACACAAAATACATATATACAAACAATTCAAAAACCCAAACCTTCATGAGCCAAAGTAATGCTTGAGAAACTGCCCATTGACTTGCAATGGAATAGGTTCTCCCATCAAGGTGCTCAAATGAAAAGCGTTCTCACCCAAGATCTCAACTACTTGATACGGACCTAGCCAGAGTCTATCAAATTTCTAATGATCACCCTTTTTCTCCTTGGCCTTGTCCCATAGAAACACCAGATCTATGATTCTGAATGCCTTAATCTTAGCTCTTTTGTCAAACCAACATTTGACAACAGCCTGATGCTTGAAAACCTGTTGTAGAGCAGCATCTCTCTATTCTTCATGTTTAGAAGGTTGTTTAATCTTACCTCAATCCAATCATCTTTTGTATAAAACTCCTGCATGAACTTAAGAATAGATATTTGTAAGTGTATGGGGAAAACCGGATCTTGGGCCATAAACTAGTTTAAAAGGGGAACTTTCTAGGGTGACCTTAATATGATTTCGATCTGCCCATAAGGAAAATCTTAATTGGGTATGCTAGTCTCTAGGATTACTTTCAAGTATCTTCTTTATCACTTCTAACAAATTCTTGTTAGTAGATTCTGCTACACCATTTCCCTAAGGATAATAGTTAGAGGAATACTTCAAGATGATTTTATGTTGGTAAGCCCATTGTATAAATTCAGCAAATGAAAAGGTAGGGCCATTGTCACATACCAGGGCGAAGGGTACTCCAAACCTGGTAACAATATTTTTAGTGAGAAATTTGATCACCACATCAGTGGTGTTGTTCTTGCATGGTTGAGCCTCAGTCCAACGGGTGCAATAGTCTGTAGCAGTTAGGATGAATTTGTGTCCTACAAAAAAATTAGGATTAATTACCCCAACAAAATCCAGTGCCCATTGGGTGAATGGTCTTACCTCATATACTGGTTGTAGAGGCATGGTTGGATTACTATCCTTTGATGTAGAAGTCTAACATGTATGACATGTCCTGACATGTTGATGTGCATCCCTGAACACATGGGGCCAATAATATCCTGACCTAAGGATTTGATGAGCCAAGGAGTCTGCTGATCTGTGTCCTATGCCATGCCTACCATGGAATTCAGCCATGGCATGTTTAGCTTCTTGTTGATCCAGACATTGAAGGTACACTCCCTCATAATTTCTTCTATATAGAGCTCCTCCTTTGAGCATGTAATGAGAACTCTTCATCCTCAGTGCCCTTCTTTGGGTAGCATCCATCCCTTCTAGGCATCTATTATTTAGAAGGAAAAAGATCAATTCAGTATACCATGGGTCCTTGGTAAATGAATGCACAGTATCTTGCTGACTGGTAATATTCTTGTCAACCTCTGCCATGGCCTTTGATAAAAATTTTCCTCAGAAAAGTTTCATTGGATGGATCTCTAAATCATACTCTTGGAGGATAGCCATCCATTTTCCTCTTCTTTCTCCCAATTCACTTTGCATAAGGAGAGACTTAATCACTGGATCAGGCACTATAGCAATAACTTGGCTTCTCAAAATGTAATGCCTAAACTTTTTTGCTGCTCGCACCAATGCAAAGGCCTATTTTTCCAAGGGTGGGTACCTGACTTTTGCATTCTTGAATGGCAAGCTCATGAAAGCAATTGGTCTTTCATCTCCTTCATTTCTACATTGTGTTAGGACTGATGCACATGAATGATCAAATGCAAATGAATAAATATGAAAAGGCTTTAAGTAATCTGGGCTAGTCAAGATCAGTGCCTCAGATATTGATTGCTTGATCTACGAAAATGTAGATTTAGCCTCATTGCTCCATTCAATTTTAGCATCTTTCTTCATCATCTTGTTGAGGGGTTTGACAATTTCTACAAACCCTGTTATGAACTTCCTTACAAAATTAATCCTCCTGAAGAAGGACCTCATCTCCTTTTTGCTTCCTGGCATCGTTAATTTCAAAATAGCCTCAACTCTGTCGGGATCTATGGATATCCCCTTTTCAGATATCAGATGCCCTAGAAGTTTCCCTTCAAAAACTCCAAAGACACACTTCTTAGGATTTAGAGATACTCCATAGCTAATGCATCTCTTAAGGACCTTTACTAAATCAATAGCATGATTCTTTCTTTTCTTGGAAAATATTGTGTATTCATGTACATATATAATAATGCACTTACCTATCAAATCCTTAAAGGTTACATCCATTGCATGCTAAAAGGTAGCTCCAGTGTTAATGAGGCCAAACGATATGCGTCTATAGGAAAATGTCCCCCACTTTGTAGTGAAGGCAGTTTTCATCCTGTCCTCGTGACTGACAAGCACTTGGTTATATCCAAAATAGCCATCTAAGAATGACATCATCTGGGAACCATTAACAGTTTGTACTACCTCATCAAGAGAAGGAAGCAGATAGTTATCCTTCTCTGAGGCCTTGTTCAGATTCCTGAAATCAATACACAACCCGATTTCCCCACTTTTCTTCTGCACTGGAACTAGATTGGCAACCCATGTGGAATTCCTTACTAGGAAGATGATTCTTGCTGATAAGAGCTTTTGCACTTCCTTCTGTATTAAAGGCTCGATCAATGCATTGACTGGGCACTGCTTTTGATGAAAGGGCTTGGCTTTTGGCTTCAACAGTATTGTGTGTGATCACAGGTGTCAAAAGTATTCAAATCTTTATAGCTCTAGGCAATTAATGCAAGATCTTCTTTTAACACCTTGATTATTTCTTGCTTGATCTCTTCAAGACAGGTCTTTCCTATAAGGACATTTCTTTTGGGGCCCAAATCAGCCAAATTAATCAATTCGTACTTCCCTCCACTCTACATTAGCACTCTCTCCTAAGCCCGAGGATCAGAATCAAATATCCTTTCTAAGGCTACCATCCCCTTGGGGATGCTATTACTCTTTAAGTTCATTACTCCTCCTATATCACAATCTTTAGGGTCCCATTCTCCCTAATCTCTATCTGATTCATCTATGATCTGTCCTTCAAGGAAATCTGAACTTGCCAAGAAGTCAAGTATGTGTTGGTCGTCCTCGAAGACCTAAAAATTCTGAACATTATCAGAAATTGCTGGGATTGAAACTAGCTCAACTAAAAATATTTTTAATTTGGAATCTTGCATGGGCTCCAAAGTACTAGCAGTAACTGCCAAAGCATCTGCAATCTAATTTTGCTACCTAGGAATCAAAGTAATTTTGAAAGCATCAAAGTCCTCGATCAGATTCCAAACCCTATTTCTATAGGCAACCAATCTTTTATTATGGCAGGTATATTGGTTGTGAACCTGTTTGACAATAACTTCAGAGTCCCCCATCACCATAAGAGATGTGACCTTCTTTTGATGGGAAAACATTAAGCCCCTAGCAAGTGCTTGGTACTCTGCCACATTGTTTGTGCAACCAAACTATAGCCTATAGGAAGCAAAGTAAGTCTTCCCCTTTGGATTGGTTAATTCCACCCCTGCTCCACTTCCTGATTTGGACTTGGAGCCATCAAATTTCAAGATCCATAACTGATCTGGGGTAGGGATCTCCTTCTTTTTCTAGCCTACAGTCTTTTGCTTGGTAGAAGTATATGGCGGCTTGGACTGGTACTAATCATCAATACTTGAAAGTAACTGGGGGCATTGTTCATCAAAAGATTCCTCTAAATTGAAAATTTGTTCAAGAAGTGATTCTTGAACCTTCCTTTGAGCTAGATCCTGATTTAATTCCTTTGTCACCAATGCCCTAGGCATTGGAAGTGTTTTTGGGGTAGGTGTATTTGGCAAAGACTAGACTCCTTAGTCTCTAGTGGTAATTCAGAACACATAGAACCTGAGTATGCTCGAGTTGAGAAGATAATTCCCTCTGAGCAGAGTCGACTCTCGTAAGGATGGTTGCATCCTTAGCTTGAAATGGAAATTCATTGGTAGGGGTATGGGGTTGGCATTCACCAGTCTCTTCTAGCCTAGAGATATGTTTTAAAATTTCCACATAGGGTTCACAAGTTAATTCAGGGTGATTCTGGTAATGCACCCTACACCAGTTAGGAAGCAGGAGACTCCACATATCGACCTCCTCTCCCAGTACCAGCCTATCCTATTGTAATTTCCTTGTTAGGACTTGTTGATTAACAGTGACCATTGGGTCATTTTTCTTGTGAAAGGGGTGAGTCATCAGAATGAAGTACTGAAAAGGTCATGATTTCCTCTTGCTTGTAAACTCCTATCTCGGTTTCAAAATAGGCTACCTCATTTGGGGAATCATATTCAGTAATCATATGTTTGAGCTTGGGCTCACTTTCAATTCTAATCTGGCTTGCTATTCCTTTCCAGGGTAGCCACATGTGTGAGAAATCCAAAGACAAATATCCACCTATAATTTTCATCAGTTCTCTGCTCAAGAGCATACCATAGGTTTCTGGGATATCTGCGACTTGGACATCTACATAAGTTTGGATCCTTGGATTGGGTCCAATTTGTACATGGATGTTCTTAAGCTCTCCTACCACATTAACTTCTATTTTATCTAATTGGATAACCTTTTTATTTATTTAGAGTGGACTCAGACCTAACTTCCTACAAATAAAAAATGGCATGGCATTTCTCGATGCTCCAGAATCCAACAGACAGTTATGTAAAAAATTTCCAAAAATTCTCAAACTTAGAAAGAAAGGCGGAGTACCAATCTTACCTTTGTAGAGAGTTGCATTCATCTCATTAGTAGGAGTCACCTTTTCTTTTCCTCTCAACCTATCTGCTTCCCCTAAGGCTTTCAACAAGATTTCTTTTTGAGCAGGGCACCATTTCATAACATCAAAGAAATACATTGAAGTCTTCTACCTCTGCATCTCTATAATGAAATCAAATTCTAAATCATTCCTAACCTGATATTTAGGAATTGAAAATGAATTACCTTTGTTCTGAGAATCTGATTGTCCCTTTGGTGGTGGTGGATTATTATCAACATTCTGATTCGGGGGAACCATGTTGTTAGGAGAGGCAGAGGTCGTGAATGGCCCTCTGTTCTAATTTCTAAGGAAATGGCCTCCCTTGGTTTGGAAGGCTTGGGCATCATAGACATCTTCTACCACTTCATTTTCCTCCTAGTTGGGAAATGGAAGTTCTTCCTCAAAGATATCATATGCCATGGCAGTATCCGTAGATCCACTAGATTTGTTGAATGCACTGTGGAATGGAGCACCAGCTTGGGAAATCTTAACCATTTTTTCCATCTCTAGACAATTTACCTTAGAATGGACTTGCAGTATCATGTAGTCTACACCAATTAGTCATAAGGTTGAGGTCTGCCACATTAGCAGTGTGTGACTTCTCGTCTCCTGTTTGATAATTGTGGGAAACTCCTCTGATATTGGGTCCAGTATTCCATTGCCTATTATTGCTAAGCCTTTGATTGTATCCTCTATTCTTGATTTTCATAGTTTTGATTAGAGGAGTTTTGGTTCTAGAAATTCCTGTTGGTGTTCTGGTTGGTATTATAGTTTTGACTAGGATTTTGGTTAGGATAACCACCCTGATTAGAATATCCTCCTTGATTCTAAAAACCTTGGTTCTAGTTCTGAGGGGGATTTTGTCTAAGTTGAGCCATGTCATTAGACATCTGAGACAGTGTCTTCTTGAGATTCTTGATCTCGTTGGTCAGTTGGAGAGTCTTTTCACTTTCTACATTCTTCACAGCAAAAGATGAATTAACTGAACTTGATCCTCCAACTTGATTTTGGTAATTTTGATGTTGCTGGGAGGAATCTTGGGGACCATTATTAAAAAATGGTAAGGGAGGTGAACCTTGGAATTCAGATATGGGTTTGTATTGGGAATAGGACATCCCTGGGATCGTATTGAATAGAGGGGGTGGATTAGACATTGGGTATCCTAAAGGAGGGAGAACTCCTCCTAGACTCCCACTTTGCAGACTGATTTGTTGTTGTAGTTGAATGGCGAGATGATATACCTTAGCCAAAGAGTCAGTTTCATTCGCACGATATGTCCTTTTCAAGAACAAGCCAATCAGAGGGTCCACAACCCTTAATTATACCAAGATGGCGATGTTCTCAGCCACCAGGTAAGGATCCTCCAACCTTTGGTACATTCTTTGGAACCTGGTGTTGAATAGAGGCAGTGGTTCATGGTGTTGTCTTCTTATAGTGGAAAACTGGTGGTAAAGGATGGCAGGGTCTACATAAACCCTAAATTGATTGATAAAGGAATTCTCTAAATCAGTCCAACCTAGAACCGACCCTTGGGGTAAGTTTAGGTACCAATTGTATGCCATGTCTCCCAATGAATAGGGGAATAATCTACACACAACATCCTGATGAGCCACCTGAGCATGGGTACAGGCATCTTTAAATGTTGTATGTGCTCCTCAGCACTTCTTGACTCCCCATGCATGTACTTAGGATAGAACCTCGCTGGGTTCTTTGGGAGATCGTGTATACCTCCAAGGATAGTCCCTAATGGTGAAGGGTTATTAATTAAGTAAGCCATAGGTCTTGGTGGTGATACAGGTGGAGCCGGTTGTGGAATGGGTGAAGGTGGTCAGTGAGGTGGTGTAGGTGGATTTGTGGAAACCCAGGTGGGGTGAGCAGTGGTGATAAAGGTTGGATCAAGACTCTACGATCCTGGGGCCTATGCCCAACAGGGGTTTGGAGTTCAACAAATAGTTCAGGATTCTAAGAAGATCTAAAAACTCTCTCGAACCTATCTGGTGAAAATGACCCAATGCAAGCCAACTTGTTCTTCAAGCCCTCCTTCTAGCGCCAGATCTATTGATGGTCAAAACAGCACAACATTAAACAAAATATTACTATTCTATTTCTCCTGAAAGAGAAAGACAACATATAGTAATCTAACTCCCAAGGTCCTGGTAATCGGTTCTCAATTATGCTGATTTCACCCAATGTTCAATATGATTGTAATGTTCAAGGGGCCTTTGCTAGTAATAAAGAACAAGAATGCATAACATCAGGTAGTCTACATTTGGGGGTTTTAAACAAAAGAAAAAGATGAAATAGAGCTTTAAATCAGAGAAACATGAACAAAATCCTTATGTATCCAGACATGTAGATCAATAATGAGTGTTCATTCTACCTAACCACAACTACAACAAGATGCAATCCATAGAATAAACTACGCTACTGCATACATCCATAATGCTAATTCAAAAATCATCAACATTCACTAACCTTACTTCAAACAACTCATTCACTCATCATTCAAAACATAGATCAGATGAAATACCATAACAATCTAATTCATAGAAAATCCAATGATATGACCTTGAATCTAGTTCCTTCTATTGATTTTCATCAAATAAAGAACAATTAAGCACAATAAAACACTAGCGTATGGATTAATCATATATCATTAACCTTATCAAAAATGGATCCAAACTTTAAAATTCTTGACATGAAAACCTATGAAAACTTGTAAAACCGATCTTTTTACTAAATTGCTCAGAGTATCTTTTTAAAACATTGAAAATCCTAGATCTAGTTTCTATCTTCTATTCTCAAGTGGCTGATCTTTCTTCGATTAGCTGACCTTTACAAAATGGATTCTAAAAATACATATAGGCTTCCACATGCACTAGTTTCTCAATGATTAATCAAGATCAAAAATTCATGGAGTTGAAACTGAAAGTAGAAGTGGACTCAAGAACCCCTACTTTCAAGGCTAATCACTTCATTGTACAAAAAGTAAATCTAATACCCAAAAATAGGAAGTTGAAATCCACAGATTGGACTCAGAGTACAACTTATATCAAGACCCACAAAAATAGGAGAAGAGCCGATGAAGTATGATGCAAAAAGTTAGTCACTTTTGCACTGAATGCTCTTGAATGTACTCGTCGTAATTGGAGAATACCTATAGAAGAGTATCCAAATCCGGCCCATCCAACCAAGCACTTTCAAATTTGATTCTTTCAAATTCTGTAGAGACTAACTTTTGCATCTCCTTTAATTTTATTAGCTCTTTTTTAGCAGCTCTTACCTCTTCCCTGATATCCATAAACTGATCTAGTAGTAAACTCTCCCCATCATCTCCTATTTGTATGATCTCTTCACATCTACTCCTCCATCTCTCCCTTAATTTATCCAATGGCAAGCCTTCTTTATTGGAGGAATCTAAGTTAATCAAAATGGCCACAACTACCTCCAACACAATCATCTATTGACTCAAGTCATTACTCATTTCCTAGACCTCTTCTTGATGTCCATGCATAGCTCTTGACTTGTATCTTATGATACTGATAGTCTTTTCCACAAAATCCTCATTACCAAGCTCAAGAATGGAATATTCTATCAAAGTGGATTTGGGTAGTTTGCTAATGTCTTCAAGTTTTTTAGCATATTCCTTGTATTCACCATCTTGCTTGTCCAAATCCTTGGCCTATTGGTCTAGATCCTTTGCTAACTCAAGAACAGTTTTATGAATCTCAGTACCCTCCACAGGAATATCATCAACCTCCTGGTTGAGCTTATCCAACCACTTGTTCATCATCCCCACCTTTCTTTTCATCTAAATCAAATCATCTGCCTCCCTCTTTTTCAACAAAACTGGGAATTCAGGGGGAGTAGCCTGTTGAGAAATAGGACTAGAAACATGCTTTAAGAAACCATGGAGCTGATCCAATTGAGCCTTAAGCTCAACCTTCCTTTGCTTATCTTTAATCATCTGGGTTTTGGTTGAAGAGGCCACAATATCAATCAAACTCATTTGTTGATTTCTTGTAGGCTTTCCCAAATTTACTGCTCCCAACTAATAATCAGTGATTTGCATGTCATCACGACTCTTCTCCATTACAGGTATAGCACATTCAGTAATGATTTCTCTAGCATCAGTGAGCCTAGTGGAGTGAAGAACCCGTGCCTTCTTCTTAGGTTTCTCCATCTGAATTTCTTTAATCTTTTCTTCCCAGTTCAATGGTTGTGGTTGAACAAATTGTTTCCTTTCTAAGTCTAGCTTTAGCCAAGTAGGAGCAATAGGAGTAGTGGCTGCTTGGGTTGAAAAGGAAGCAATAGTGGTGGAAGATAGGGGTTTCAACAATGTAAGCTTTCATTGAGAATCAACCTCTTGCACATTTTGCTAACCACTTTGCTCCCTTTCCTGTGCTTGCTTTTATGCTTCCTCGTTATCCTTTTGATCTTGTAGCCTCTTAGCCTCCAGCTCCTACCTTAAGCATTCTTCTTCCTCCTTCTTTTCTAACATTTCATCCCACTGCTTTTTCAATTCTTCAACATATTCCCATGCCTCTTTCGACTTCTTTTCATGTTCAACGATCTCAATAGCCTCTCTTTCCCTTTTCAGGTGTTCTTGCTCTTCCTTTTTTTCTATAGGCCTCCTCTTGTTCCCTAAGTTTAGATTGAGTAGCTTCTTTTTCTCTCCTTTGCTGAGCCTTTTCCTCTTCAAGATCATGAATTTTCTATTGCATTATCAATCTATCCCTTTCTTCTTGAATTTTGAGTTCTTGCTCCTTTTTTTGTTGCTGTTGAGCTAACTCATCGGCTTTCACCTTATCTTCCAACTCCTTCTACTTAGCTTCCAACTCAGATTGTGCCTCAGCCTATGCCTTCGCATCAGCTTCCCTTTTACCATCCTCAAAGAGTTTCCATTGATGTTCTTTAGTTAATATGTGCTCAGTCCCTGCATCATCTATCATATCCAAATATGTCAAAGCCAGATCCTTATTAGATGTAGTATTTTATGAATCTGTTTCAATATTGTGTATCTCAATCTGATCCTCCATTTGTTTTAAAAATTTTGCTTCACCATGAAGGGATCCCTTTGGTAATTCGTGACCTAACTCTTGTAACTCAGAGGGTTGAGTAGATGCCTCCCCTATAGCAGGTGCTGAAACACCCACCTCCATAGTTGTTTCATCTTCTTGTACCTCCTGAAGGTCATGAGGAACCACCTCCTCTTCTTGTGCACTACAAGGCATGAACTCTAAAGGTTCTTTAGTCGCCATCCATCTCTTTTCCCTTTTGTAACCTTGGGTGGTACCTGTAGCCTTTCTCTTCTTAGATGAAGTAGCCTCGGCCTGATTAGCTCTCAAACTCACCCATTTAATACTGCTATCGAGCACTGGTCTTGCAATCTACATTATGTCAATGGTCTCACCTGCACTCCAATCTATTGGATCAAGATCCATAGTTCCAATCTTGTTTGCATCATACCTGGGATCCAAAACTATCCGAGCATTAGATAATGTGTCAGGAATGTCTTCTTTTATCCCAAACTCAATCATGAGTGGGATGGGGATCCTTTCATAATTCCTCCTCCTGAGATCATACTCATCCTATATGTCCTCCCAAAAATCCTCCAACAGATTGAAGTGTTTCTCAAAGACACTAGGGAGCAAAGCCTTTATCTTGTGCTCGGGGTCATAGAATTTCCTAGTAGTGTACAAACCCAACTTCAAATAAATTAATTCATCACAAACAACCTTACCTACTTGAATGTGTGGATAGAAAAAGGCCCCTAGCTTCATTGGAAATTTATAGTAACCTTTGTTGTGTTTGTTGCTAAACTAGAGATTCACAGCCAAGACTTGATAAATAAACTCCATTAGGATGATTCTATCACCACAACACCTGGGTAGCAAATGGGGATGACCATCAAAGCATGCTAACCTAAAATAAGTGAATGTCGGGTACTGGATAAACCAATGACCCCATTCATTCACAAAAGCCATTTCCTCCCTGCTAAGTCCATACCCAACATCACCATTATGCTTGTTAATTATGACATAAAGAAAGGCATCATTTACACTTCTATAATGTTGCTCTGATGTATATAAGGTAAGCTGGTTATAATACTCCCATACCTTCTTTTGTCCTTGGGATTCCCCCAATATACCAACTGTCTGAAGTCCAGGAAAGATTCCCACACGGGCAGCTGCATAAACCACATAGGAAGTCATAAAGAAACGCTTGGTTTCTCTCACCTTTATCATTTGATTTTCAATGCTATCAGACACTATAATAAACTATTCAAATTGTTGCCTCCCATCAAAAATAGCTTGGATAAAAGGAAACATCCATTCTTTGAATAGCGAGGCATCCCTTTGACCAAAGACCCTAGAGAGGAACATGATTATATCTCTAATTTCTTTACTAAAGTCTGCCCTCTTATGCTAGTCTGGGAGCTTGATCAGAGACTTCTTCTCTACCCTCATCCAAGTCTTATTCATATGAATTATATTCCTCTCCTTGTTATCATTGTACAATTTTAATGCCGCTGCTTCATTCGATTGCTTGGGATTCTTGACATCAGGCATATGAAATAGGAATTTAATCATTCGAGGTGTGAAGTCAATAATGACATTACCCTTCACATCCTCACACTGCCTAGTAGTAGGGTTATATGCTTCAACTACTACAAGAATCAATTCTGGACTTTGAACAGATAGGGGGAAGAGTGCAACATGTGTCAGCCCTGATTCAACAATCCTTTTTGTTCTTCCTCTGATCTGCTCCTTAGTAAATGTCTCCTCATGCAACTCTCCATAATTGAAAGGACCCAAATTGGTATCATTTTTGTTGGTTCAGTCAGAGTCAATTTTGCTATCCATGAGGACAACTTCCCTGTGCTTACATCTCAAGGTATATGGGAGTTGCTCGACTTTGATTTTCTTTGGCCTAACTCCTTGCCATGAAGTTTCACCTAGTTGGATCCTTTGAGAGGCCTCATCCGATGCTCCTGACATCTCTTAATACCTGCAACAATTTCCTTTATTAGATGAACCAACATCTAAGTTAGTCAATCATATAATCACTGCTCCATCCTCCTAAGATAACATTTAGTTGGTGAAACCATACCTTTATTGGAGGCAAAACCGTAGAATTTTTAGGCATAGACAATATTTCTTATCAAGAGGTAGGGCTAGGATTGGGACATAACCAAAACATTATAGGAGGCAGGACCGGAACATGAACCAAACCAGAACATCGTCGGAGGCAGGACCTGGACAAGAACCGAACTAGTAACAAAATTTAGCTACCAAGTTCAACTTCCTCCTCGAACCTAGTTTCGAGCAAGAGTAAAAATAGTGACATCATAATAAAGAATGGGAGCGAATCAACTCCAGTAAACAAAGATCATTTTAAAACAAGGTGGTCACATGGATAGAAAACCCTAGGTCATATGGGTCCCAATGAAAAGTAAATATAGCATTACCTAAACCCCCAATAATTCCTCCGCTTCATCATGGAGAATTCATTAAATCCATGAACAGGTTAAATTGTAAAACCCTAATTCTCCTGATACCCTATTTGCAAAAACTAGGGCACAACAAGAAACTGGTATGAACAACCCAAAATGAACGTGATAAATCCAGAACAGGGTCTCAAAAATGAAATTCATTTCCTGAGCAAGGAAACCCCTTCAAAATCAAGACCCTAGTCAAAACCAGAGCATGACAAAATGGACCTATCACGAAAGCGACAGTAGAACAAAAAATAAAGCGCAAATGCCAAATGGAAACACAAACCCAACAAAACAAAATGGGACAAAAGAAATAAAGAACCAAACAAAACCGAACAAAAAGAACAAAAACAAAGACCAGCCAAGCAAAAAAATTCATAGAATAAACTCTCCTGTGAATATGCGAAAATGACACGAACGAAAGAACAAAATGGAAGAAAGAAAAGCTAAAGAAACCTACCTCAAAACGCTTCTTAGGATTGACCACAAATTTTTCAAGATTCGCTCTGCAATTCATCCGTGCGATCAAATCAATTCTCTCAAGAGTTTCTTGGCTGTAATTTTCTCAAACACTTCACATAATGATAACTATGAGGTGGTTTAAGCATAATTAAACCTTTAATCAATAATTTTCATGTGCGAACAGGCTGCATTTAATTGCATAAATGCGGTAGATTAGGGATGGAGCCAATGATGTGAACAAATAGTTAAGTCAAGTCAACAAAACATAAAAAGGTAAGGAAAATGCAAAGCTGGGTCAGGAACAAGATAGAGAAACTAAACCAAGTTCCATATTTCATTTCCAACCCTGGATTTGGTCCTAACAGAAAGATTGACCGAAAACAATGAAAGAAGGAGATGGGATCAGAGAGAAAACCAAAATGAAAATTCACAAAGTTTGAAGTTCCATTTTGGGTTCGGCTCTGGTCCCCACCAAAGGGAAAAGAACAAAACAAGAACAAGGGAAGCGGGACCAGAGCGAACACTGGACCCAGCCCAAACAACAAGAAAGTGAGAAAAAAAAAGAGCAGAAGAGGAGTCGGGATAGGAGCACAAAATGAAAACTTAAAAACTTCCCATCTCATTTCCAACCCCAGATCTGGTCTCGACAAAACAAACAAAACAAAACCCAAGAAAATGACCAACAAAAGGGAGGGCAGACCAACCCAAGTGTTAGTCAAAAACAACCAACAAAACAGAACAAAACAAAAGAGAAGGTGGAGTCGGAGTCAGAACTGTATCTGAACTAGAAACCTTGAAATGGTTCCATGTCTAGATTTAGTTCCGGATCCACCTCCGAAAGAAAAAAAGAGAGACTTAGGAGCAAAAAAAAGGAACTCCAAAGTCCCAACCAGACAACAAAAGATACCCAAAATAAAAGACTAAAAAGGGGAACCCATTTTTATTCCAACACCAAATGGGGTGGTTATGCAAGGCATAATAATACCCTCTTGATCAATAGTAGAGGATGTTCCTTTATTTTGCGACAAAGATATCTCTTGCTTAGTACAAGATGTCATACTTACACAAGACTCTTTAGATTTAGAGATTGTGTACTCTTCTTTCAATGAAGATGTAAAATATAATGAACTCAAATAATTACTAAGACATGTCCTAGAAGTTCTTTGTGTGATGGCATTGATGTTAAGAAAACAATTCTTTGTTTCTTTCATTTATTTTGAAGGACAATAAGCAAGACTACTAGTTTCTATCAATTTAGTATGAACTAATGTTAAAGTTGGCTTAGAAGAATCCATTGTAAAAGTGTTGATATTGATTGAAGGTTTGTTTGTTCCTTTCAAGGGACAATAACCAAGACCATTAGTCATTTCTTGCATGTTAGGATCTATAGGGACACAAATACCTTTTTCTTTAGCACCACATCCTTTTCCACTATACCCAAGTTGTTTCATAAGTTCATAACCTCTTCCATAAAGCTTTTTCATTTATTTCAAACTTTTTTTTTTGCTCATAATCAACTTCATCAAAGTTTTTTGTGTAATTTACTTGTTCTAAAGTGGTTGAGGTGGATGATTGCAAATTTTGTGTTGAATCTTTTGTTGACATTACCACTTTTTATTTTTCCTTTTCATAATCTTTGTTTATGATCTTGTATTCTCCCATGAATGTTGGTGTGAAATCTAAGGAACCACAATCATCTTCTAGAAATTTAGTGACTTCATCAATGTTATTCTTGTGTTCTTCCTTTATGGCTTCCAATTTTGTAGTTGATTTCCATTGTTTCAGAGGATCTCATCCTTCTTTCAAGGAAATCAAACAAATTTCAAGTTCAAGGTCAACTTTTAGCATGTAATTTTTTTTGTCATAAATGTATATCATTAAACGATGAAGGGTAGAGGGAACTCCATTCATCTCATGAATCCAAGGTCTACCTAAAAGAAAATTATATGAAAGATCATGAGGCATAACTTGGACTGGAGTTTGCAAGGTTACCTTCCCAAATCTAATTGGAAATGTGATGACTCCAAGTGGTTGTTTTCCTATGTTATCAAACCCATAGATGGACAATGAATCAGTGACAATTTCACTCTTATTCATATGAAGCATCTCCAATAGTCTCACACTACACACATTAAGGGTTGAACTGATGTCAACAAGGGTTCTCCTTATCCCAATTCTATTAACGTAATCTATTATCATGAAAGCTTCATTTGTTTTTTCTCTTCTAATGAAGGTAGCTCATCTTGATGGAAAGTAATGTCCAAGTTGGCTAAAGTTATAGTTTGAATTTGGGTTGCTACATCATTTGATTGCACATTAGGAGGGGTGGGAACTTGTTGTAAGGCACTTTGAATCATGTTAGGATAATGAGGGGAGGCTTGAATAAGGTCCCATAATGATATCTTAGCAGGAGTGTTCCTAAGTTGTTGAACAAGATCATACTACTTTCCACTTTGTGAAGGAAAACGAGGAGCACTAGGCAAGATAGGTTTAGGAAATGGAAGGGATGTTGGACTTGGTTGTCTTGGTTTTAGATCATTCCTTGTGTTATATGTATAAGAAATGGTATTGGAACTCAATTGTTGTGAAACATTATCATTATCAAGTTTCCTTTTAGGTGGTTCTAAGATAAGCGTGAGTTTTTTTTTAACTTGTGGTTGTTTTGAGGGTGGATAGATGGTAACAAGTGGCCTAGGAGAGGGTATGTGCAAGATCACAATGGGCCAAAAAGTGGCGATATGATGGGTATGTATAGGGTATGTGGCTAACAATTTTTTTTTAACCCAAATTTGATGAAATGAAAAGGGTTTCTAAAGGAGATTCTAAGCTTTCCACCAATATAAATTATGCTTTAATTTGAATTTAATAACTAATTATTATTCATTTTCTATTTGAATTACGAATAAAGTCTTGATTGATAGGCTGATTGAAAAACATCTATAGCTTTCAAACAATATCAAATTTTTTGAATCCGAAACATGCATTACGTTCTATGGTTAGCATACTATAAGATTTTAAAAAATGAATTTCATGAAGTTTTGACCAAGTTAAGGTGGTTAGAAATATGATTTTTTTATATTTTTTAAAAGTTATAATAAAAAATTAATAATTATTTATTTACTTGAAAAAAAAAATACAAAAAATATACATCACATTGGGACATGAGTCCTCTACTTATATCCAAAATATTATCCCTTTACTATTGTTAGGGTGGTCAGATAGACACCTACTTATTTTTTCCCTTAAATTTAAGTACTAATGCATTGAAATTTCAAATTTTCACCAAATAGATTTAAAATTAAAAAAAAACCTAGTAGTTTAGAAACTACATTCAATTTCCTTCAAATTTTATTCTTACATATTTTTGAAATAATATAGACAACTTATTCAAATTTTTACATCAAGTTGCCTAACTTTGATTTTTCTAAATTTTTTGCCACTTCAGGCCATGTTTTTTCCATGATGATCTTGCACATACCCAAGACCACTTCAAGGGATATCTAATTTGCATAACCTCAAAATGTGTGTCCTTATTATTATGATCTCTTAGTGAAGGGGAATCTAATTTCACTTCATCATCTTCATCTAAGGAACTACTATTGTCAATGTTCACATTTTCTTCCACCATGATATCTTCCCTAGAAAAAGAGATTTTAGGAGAGCTACAAACTAGATGTTCATGACATTTAAAGGTTGGTTGTTCTAAAATAACTTCATCACAAGTAAGGGAGTTATAAATGGTTAGATTGTATTTCTTATCAATGGTGGTATCCTCTTATACGATGATGTTTTTCTTAGTAGGGGAAGAGAAACAAGTAAGAGTCTCATGGCACTCAATAATTGGATCTTCTAATGTACCAAAATATCTTCATCATGAATAGGAGAGATATTAGGAGAAGACCAAATTTGATTGTCATTCAATTATCCACTATTGTATTCTCTTTCACTAAATCATTCTCATAAGGGTGAGAGTTAAAAAATTTCTTTGCATGATTAGAAAGATACGATACTAACCATGTTTGACAAAAAATGAAAAGTAATTCTAACCATCTTATGAAATGTTGTAAGAATGTAAACAATGCATATCCAAAGATGAAAAGTACTTTTAACCAATTTATGCAAAGCTTCAAGAATGCAAAAAATGTGTATCAAAAAATGAAAAGAACTTTTATCAAATTAATGCAAAGCTTCATGAATGCAAACATTATCTATGCAAAAGTCCGTGATAAAATTTGACTCAAAATCCGAAAAAAGTTCGTCAGAATTTCATTGCCATTTCGTCAGTATTTTTTAGTCGATTTTCTGACAAAATTTGAAATGTCAAAATTCTAACCTAGTCGACGATGCTGGGGGTCATAATTTCGATGTTTCAAATGTCGTCGAAAAATTGATGAAAAAATACCGACGAAATGGCGTCAAAATTCTAACGAACTTTTGTTAGATTTTGAGTCAAAATGTATAAGTTAGTGAAAATTAATTTTATCCATATTATGCAAAGTTTCAGAAATGTAAATGTTTTTCAGATGTGATGATTTTTGCTACTTGAATGATTTTGGAATAATTCAAAAATGGCTACACTAAATGGATGATTTTGACCTAGATGCATAAAATAGAAGTTCCTGAAACTTTTCAGATTGGTACTATAGGTTACCGGGAAGTCTATGAAGTACAAAAAATCATTAGAAAGCTTAGAAAAGTAGGTTTTTATAGGCCTCCAAGGACTCATTCGCCTAGTTTCAAATTATGGGTCCTGGTGCACTTTTCTAGGAAACATTGAATTTGATATTGAAGCTTATGAACTATGAAAACTTGCTTCTCTGGTATCACTAATAGGGAATCATTTGCCCCATGGTGAATGGGTCCTTGTACAAGGTTTTTTTGAAGGATTCTATACAAAGTAACCTACCTGAATTTTGAGATATGTTATATAAATCCCAAATGGGTATCTAGAACTATCTTTACATTTTGGAGATCATGTCTGTACTGAATGTTATGGCCAAAAAACTCAATTTGTTGCTGCCATGTTTTAGGCTTTAAAGATTGGTTGATTTAGGTTGTTTTGGAGTTGTCCACCCCTGCTCTGCATCACCACACTCCTTAATATGTTGAATTTTGTTACCCAAATCCTTACATTCATTAGTAGAATGGCCATAAACTCTATGATATGCACAAAATGAACTCTTGTAATAAAATTTCTTTCGTGTTCTCAGAGGGAGAGATACGAAACAAATTTGGAGGAGTCTCAACAAGATACCCTCTTGATCAATAGTAGAGGATGTTCCTTTATTTTGTGACAAAGATATCTCTTTCTTAGTACAATATGTCATACTTACACAAGACTTGTTAGATTGTAAGATTTTTTATTCTTCTTTAAAGGAAGATGTAAAATATAATGAACTTAAATCATTACTAAGACTTTTCCTAGGATTTCTTTGTGTGATAACATTAATTTTAAGTGAAGTCTTCTCTTTTTTTTTTTTCATTTCTTTTGAAGGACAATAAGCAAGACTACTAGTTTCTATCAATTAAGTATTAACTAATGTTAATGTTGGCTTAAAAGAATCCTTTGTAAAAGTGTTGATATTTATTGAAGGTTTGTGTGTTCCTTTCGAGGGACAATAACCAAGAACATTAGTCATTTCTTGCATGTTAGGCTCTATAGGGACACAAATACCTTGTTCTCTAGAACCACATCCTTTTCCACTATACCCAAGTTGTTTCATAAGTTCATAACCTTTTCCATAAAGCTTTCTCATTTATTTCAAATTTGGTGGTTGCTCATAATCAACTTCATCAATGTTTCTTGTGTAATTTGCTTGTTCTAAAGTGGTTGAGGTGGATGCTTCAAATTTTGTGTTGAATCTTGTGTTGAAATTACCTCTTTTTCTTCTCCATTTTCATACTCTTTGTTTATGATCTTTTATTCTTCCATGAATGTTGGTATTACATATAAGGAACCCCAATCATCTTCTAGCAATTTAGTGACTTCATCAATGTTCTTCTTGTGTTCATCTTCCTTTGTGGCTTCCACTTTTGTAGTTGATATTCATTATTTCAAAGGATCTTGTCCTTCTTTCAAGGAAATCAAACAACTTTTAGGTTCAAGATCAGCTTTTAGCATGTAAACTTTGTTGTCATAAATGTGGGTATGTGCAGGATCATCATGGAAAAAATAGGCCCTTAAGTGGCAAAAAAATAAAAAAAATTAGAGTTAGGCAACTTGACGTAAAAATTTGAATAAGTTATCTATATTATTTCAAAAATATGTAAGAATAGAATTTGTAGAAAATTGAATTTAGTTTCTAAACTACAAGGTTTTTTTAGAAAAAAATAATCTATTTGGTGAAAATTTGAAATTTCAATGTAGTAGCACTTAAATTTCATGGAAAAAATAAGAAGTAGGTGTCTGTCTAAACACCCTAACCATAATAAAATGATAATATTTTTTTATAAGATTTTAGATATAAGTATAGGACTCATGTCCCAATGTGATGTGTATTTTTTTATATTTTTTTCTAAGTAAATAAATAATTATGAATTTTTATTACAAATTTTAAAAAATATAAAAAACCCTAATGTCTAACCACCTTAACTTGGTCAAAACTTCATGAAATTCAATTTTTATTCTTTTAATCCTATAGTATGTGAAGCACGAAATGTGATACATGTTTTGGATTCAAAAAATGTGATACTCTTTGAAAGCTATAGATTTTTTCAATCAGTTTATCAATCAAGACTTTAGTCGTAATTTGAATAGAAAATGAATAATAATTACTTATTAAATTCAAAGTAAAGCATAATTTATATTGGTGGAAATCTGAGAATCTCCTTTAAAAACCCTTTTCATTTCATCAATTTTGGGTAAAAAAAAGTCGTCAGCCACATACCCATCATATTGGCCTATCATGATCCTGCACATACCCATGTATTTCATTAGATTTTAAACTTTGTGATATGCACAAAATGAGCTCTTGTAATAAAATTTCTTTCATGTTGTTAGAGGAAGATATATCAATCAATCTTGGAGAAGTCTCGACAAGATACCCTCTTCATCATAGTAGAGGATGTTCCTTTATTTTGTGACAAAGATATCTCTCGCTTAGTAGAAGATGTCATACTTACACAAGACTATTTAGATTGCGGGATTTTGTACTCTTATTTAAAGGAAGAAAAAAAATAATGAACTCAAATAATTACTAAGACATGTCCTAGGAGTGATTTGTGTGATGACATTAATGTTAGGCGAAGAGTTCTTTGTTTCTTTCATTTCTTTTGAAGGAAAATAACCAAGACCACTATTTTCTATCAATTCAGGATGAACTAATGTTAAAGTTGGCTTAGAAGAATCCTTTGTAAGAGTGTTGATATTGATTGAAGGTTTTTTTGTTCCTTTCGAGGGACAATAACCAATATCATCAGTCATTTCTTGCGTGTTAGGCTTTATAGGGACACAAATACCTTGTTCTCCAGTACCACATCCTTTTCCACTATACCCAAGTTTTTTCATAAGTTCATAACCTCATCCATAAACCTTTTTCATTTATTTCAGATTTGGTGGTTTCTCATAATCAACTTCATCAAATTTTATTGTGTAATTTTCTTGTTCTAAAGTGGTTGAGGTGGATGCTTTCAAATTTTGTGTTGAATCTTGTGTTGACATTACCACTTTTTATTTTCCCTTTTCATACTCTTTGTTTATGATCTTTTATTCTCCCATGATTGTTGGTGTGAAATCTAAGGAACCCCAATCATCTTCTAGCAATTTATTGAATTCATCATTGTTCTTCTTGTGTTCTTCTTCCTTTGTGGATTCCACTTTTGCAGTTGATTTCCATTCTTTCAAAGGATCTTGTCCTTATTTCAAGGAAATAAAAAAACTTTTAGGTTCAAGATTAGCTTTTAGCATGTAAATTTTTTTTCATCAACATATTTCATTACATGATCAATGGTAGAGGGTACTCCATTCATCTCATGAATCCAAGGCCTGTCTAAAAGAAGATTATATGAAATATTGTGAGGCATAACATGAACCAAATTTCACAAGGTAACCTTTCCAACTCTAATAGGTAATGTGATGAATCAAAGTGGTTGTTTTCCTAAATTATCAAATGCATGGATAGACATTGAATCAAGTACAATATCCCTCAAACCTTAAGGGAAGCATATGTAATTACTATGAATAAAGAGATTAATCTGAAGGTATCTAGGAAAGACAAAAAGAGAGCTGAAATTAAACTTTTGAAACCAAGTGTAACAACTTCTAACAAGCCTCTCATTACTGAAGAATAGACAAGCTAATGGGAGCTATAACGCCATAGAAAGTTACATATAGAAAACAAAGATCATTAGAAGCAACAGATGCATGCAATACTAAATCTAAGATGCAAATCTATTTGTTAAGCAACAAAGTACATATGAAAGTAAAACGCAAACAAAACTAGAACAATCTCACCAATTTCGAACGTATTTCCATGATTCATCTCGATTGCCCTTCTCCATTTTTCTTGTGTAGTATAATTTCCCTCAGATTTCTTGTAATTCATGCAAGTATAGCTTAAGATAGTGATTAGAAAAATATTGAAGATTCAAGATTGAGTGCTCTCAAAAGTCATAAGATTTCGCAAGAGATTGGAATGAAGAATGACAGATCAATTTATAGAAAATTGATTATTTGAACGATAGGCCAAGATTGAAAGATCAATAGATGGTTTGAGATCAATATATTAGACATGCATTCTGATAACTGTTAGTAGTGACATGAGTGATACAAACTAGAAATAGGATTAAAGATTAAATAAATGATTTAATCTTCAGTTCGACATTCGAAAACATAAGAAATATCTTTGCATGACAAAGATGAAGATTGATTATAATGAATCTTTGTTTGAATGCATGCACGAGGTTTAATTAATTAAATAAGAATATTTAATTAATCCGCATGTACACACAAATAAGTTAGAACTGGACAATTGAATGATCTGACGAAGAGATTACTCGAGACAGCCACTCAGACATCAAATGAAGAGTTAATTGAATGATTAAAATAGATGTTGAGTCGAGTAAAAGTGAATACTTAGATAACTCACATAATTATCTAAAATATAGAGGAATGCGTTAAAATAGAATTAATGAATTAAATAATTCATTTAATTCAAGACTCGATATTTGAAGAATAATTAAATAAATAAGATTTATTTAATTAAATGATGAAGGGATTTAAATGAATAATTAAATAAAGAATTTATTTAATTATAGTTGAAATATGATAAAGATAAATTAAATAATGATTTATTTAATTTAACAAGAAGAATAATGTTAATTAGTAACATAATTAAATAAAAAGCATTTATTTAATTAATCAGATAGAATAAAGAAAAGTGTGACTTAATTAAATAATTAAGATTATTTAATTAATAGAAGAATTGATGTTAAGATGAGCTAATTAAATAATTGACATTATTTAATCATGACCGTGAAGAATAAAATATGGAAGTCGCAAGCCTAAAACCAGATTTTGATGTCTACATTTTCCCCTCTTTGATACAATGTTATTTCGGCGTTGTGTCAAAGAAAATCGATAAGAAATATGCCCTAGTAATGCTCCAGATTAGAATGGATGAAGGTATGCCCCCTCGGGAAAATTGACAAATTTTCAAAAAGTTCAGGAAAAATTTGGAAATATTCCCGATTAGTCCACAGGATAGGTAGAAATGCAGTGGAGTTTGTGGAATTGGGTTTGGAAATGTGATGGATGGGTACGAGTTGATGGAAAATGGAAGTTAACATGGCTAGTAGGACCGAAAGGCCACCTAAGCCCTAGGTATATATAGGAATAGGGGTGAAAAACCTATTCATTTGCACCCACCTAGATTAGAGATTAGAGATTGTGCTTTGCATTCCTAGTGACAATGTCTCCAGTTCCAGCCACTCATCATCACGCATACAGGATCTGGACATTCTAGAGACCAGCCAAGGTGGACCCCCCAGTATGTACCTAGAACTTGTCTTTTGAAAATTTTAATTTGCATGCATTTTAAGGCATTTAATTCAATTTTTAGTTATGTGTCGTTTTAGTGATGAACCGCATATGCGTGCACGAACGACTCATGTGTATGCGGAAAACGCATTTGAATTTTTATATCAGTCATTTGGAATAGTGTTTAGCGGCTAAACGCATTTGATTATGTTTGAAACACATTTGAATTTCTAAAACGCATTTGCATATATATAGCCGCATATGTATATTTAGAAACACATTTGAAATTTATGCAACGCAAGTGTTATTTTGCAATGCATATGACTGTATTGTGACACATTTGATATTATTAGCCATTTGTTTAATAATGACGCATGTGAAGTTTCTGAACCGTATTTGTGAAAAAGCGACACATGTGCAAAAAAGTGATGCATTTGCATTTCATGTAGTATAGTATTTTTGCACTAGAATAGATGATTAAGGTTGACATGAGGCATGTATAATGCCATTGTAGGTTGTATTAGACACAATTTATACATGAGAGTCGAGACCTACGACATTTCAATTTAGAGATAGCTTGCGGCCGGTAGAGTGACGGGTTCTATGGCACCTTGGTCTATTACACATGACAGACATGCCCCAGATTTGAGCGAATCAGGGACTACTGACAGCTTTGTGTGAGTGGTGGCACTCAGAGACATCATCCTTCCACCTACCGATAGGAGAGGCCACGGTTACTTTAGAGGATGTCTATAGGATCCTTAGACTTCCTATTAGGGGAACACGGGTGACTTATGATAGATAGAGGGGTGCTACCGAGATGTGTAGGTATTACCCCCATGCTGACATTAGACAGTTAGGGTTCGATGATTATGAGATTAGGTGGCGGGTGTTGGCCCAGAGGTATAGACAGTTGGACTATCTATTGGCTACATTGATAGGCAATATAGTACTTCCTGACCGCCGAGGTCATGGTTTTCCTATGGGATGGGGAGAGATGCTAGTGGGAATGCTCGAGCATTGAGTTGTGTATGCTTGGGGTTCCTGTGTGCTCGGGATGTTATACTTCCATTTGCATGATATTGCCTACCGAGAGGCATAGTCGATGAGCTACGTACCACGCTCTTGATGGTATGGGTGTGGGAGCATATTGCCATTTTTCGGCCACCTGTGATAGTTGACCTCCCACATGGAGCTCCGTACACCTTCTGTTATGTGGGGGTGACTACACAGCATCACATTGGAGATACAGGCTACTTTAGACATGCCATAGACACAATGCAGTAGTTTACATGGAGGCCATACCTGGGATGTGAGGAGTGGTCAGATGAGGATGAACACTTGCCATTTTGTAGACAGGCATAGTATTTGGTTGGACGGACAGTATCTCATGTTCACATTATAGAGCGGTAGTTGCCAGACCGTGTCCTGCGGTAGTTTGGGGAGATGCAGGATGTGCCTCAAGGGCGAGCAAAGTTTGTGAGATCCTCGCGAGAGGTCCCACTATGGGGGCTAGAGATTCCAGTGGCTACAACAGAGGCAAATATTGATGCATTGCGGGCACTTCCATGGGGATGGAGAGACATACCAGCAGACCTAGGGACCATAGCAGAGTATGATCAGTGGTAGGTAGCACATAGGCTGATCCCTTTGATAGATCCAGAGCAACCAGCGCTAGTAGAGCAGCAAGGGACAGGGCCACAAGGTAGGCGAGGTAGAGGGAGAGGCTGAGGAGGCAGAGGAGATGATGGCCGAAGGTGGACAACATGGGTCAGAGGGGATGAGGACCACCACTATCACCGATCTGGGAGGAGGGATGAGGAGAGGAGGATGTATCCATGCCAGATGTTGGGAGAGGGGGAGAGGAGGATATTGCTTGAGGTGGAGAGGAGGTGCAGCTAGTATAGGTAGCTATACTAGATATCCTGGCAGAGGAGGAGGTAGGTGCCGAGGAGGCAGGTAGAGAGGAGGCAGGTGCAGAGGAGGCAGGCAGAGAGGAGGCAGGTGCAGAGGAGGCAGGTAGAGAGGAGGCCGAGATTGATGCTCTGGGTTTATTAGGTTCTTACCACGAGGATGATGATGAGGATGATGATCATGAGAGATAGATTCAGGATTAGATCCTAAAGGAGCTGGATGAGGAGGAGGATGGGAGAGACAGGGACAAACAGGATGATAGAGAGGCAGAGTATCCAGACAGAGATACACTGCATGCTCAGGTTGCATCCCTGGAGGAGCAGATGAGAGTTCTCATGGTTGAGAGGGATGCATATCAGATGGAGAGAGACAGAGCAGTGATGGATAAGGATCTGGCCATAGCTTGGAGACAAGAAACTGAGCAAAGATTTACAGAGCTGAGGGCATTGTGCATAGGACCATCAACTACGTTCACCAGAGAGTTAGTCAGAGCTGGGGAGAGGGAGAGATATTATTGAGATCTGTATGAGGCAGAGATTCCACTAGAGAGATGGGCTCCCAGTTTCTCACAAGCACACAGCAGCAGGTCCCAGACCAGGACATATAGTAGGACAGTTAGCACAGAGGGGGTGGAGCAGCCACGTAGAGCAGGTCCATATGACAGGCCTCCCTCAGCTCAGAGGTCATCAGGTTCCCATCATCATTCACCTACACATTCCTGGCATGATGGCAGTGGTAGTTCAGGATAGGGATACTGCTTGAGATTCATTTGAGACATTGTATTTTGATCTTATAGCCCGCGAGCTTCCATGTATTATTGATACATTATGGCATTATGATGTGACACAATTGAGTGATATATATATATATATATATATATATATATATATATATATATATATATATATATATATATATATATGATTTTGGCAGGTGATTCTCATGATATGGATGTTTATGTATTGATTATGCAGTCTTTATTTATATATGTGATGTTCATATGATATGCCCATATGTATGTATGAGTATATTTGTTTTATGATGTTTATATATCTAATGAGATAATGTGGATTCTATGTGATGTATGATTCTATATGATGTATGCAATTTATAATTATGAGATGCAATATGATGTTATATGTATGATGCACATGACATGTGATGCTATACAAATGTAATGTGATGCATGTATTTACAGTTGCTTTGTACATGGAATACTTATGATATGTATTGTTTGATGATGATTATTTAGTATGCCATGATGATTTAAATATGAGATATGCCTATATGTATGTATGTTTCTAACATGTATGTTGATGTAGGATGATACATAATGTTTTGTGTCACAGGACTCCATCATAATGTAAGAAAGAAGAACTGTTAGTGTGGGAAGAAAGATCGAGAAAGAACAACAAACGTGAGATAGATGTTAATATTAGGAATCTTCGATATTTTGTTGTATCACAAAAGGTATTACACTTTATCATCATTGGGTGGGACTAATACAAATGGCGATAAACACCATGATATGACATAAATCCAGGTGTGCAAGGTCATCCATTTGCCAATAACAGACAGTTGTAGACAAGGATTATCATCAACTCATACTAAGGGTAGAAGTTGTCCCAGTCTTTTTGTCAAGACAAGCCATAGACAACAAACAAAGTAAAAGACGGGTCATGAGATGTCATTTCTCCTCTAAATCCTTCATGGGACATCCTTGAGGAAACTAGTAACATGACTCAAAATAAAATTTAAAAGATAGTCGACAGACAATAGTCAAAGAAAATAGAATTCTAATACATCGTTGCTTCTCTAAATTCTTCATGGGACATCCTTGAGAAAGCTAGTAACATGAATCCCAATCATCAATTCAAGATAAATGATAACATAAATAAGCCATAAAGTCAAGAAGCCAATAAAATATTTTCCAAAACTTGATCTGTTTGTTTGATTTGTTTTGATTGATAAAAGGATTGATTTGATAGAGCCTGATATCAGGAGATACACATACTGGATAAGACTATAAGTCTGGTTTTGATGTTATGACTATATGTATAAGGCATGACAAAGCCTGGTTTCAGAAAGACATGTATTGTATAAGACGTTAAGTCAGATGTCATTGATGTGATAACCTATGTAAGGTTGTGTTTGACTATTTAACCTTGTCAATTATGCAGGAAGGACTCATCCTGTATAAGACATAGATTATTTTGCTGATATCAATATTCAGGAAGTACCCATCTTGAATAAGATATAGGTTGATTGCTATAATGATGTCTATTTCCAGGAAGGACACATCCTATAGCAGACATTTGTTGATCTGTTTTGATTGTTTCGTTTGGAAAGTTGTTTGATTTGACATAGAGATAGTGCTGACTTGTTCACCAGATTAATGCATGACTTGAGATGATGCATGGACAATTAACTACATGTGATGACAAAACCCTAAAGGACTGACCTAGTGCGGCTTCAGGGGCTCATTGATTGATGGCCTTGCCTACATTGTACATGTAGAGACCTCGTAGTTTGACTTGACTATGACTGACAAGACTAACTACCAATAGAAGACGTGTGTGTGAAAGTGAAAGTGACAAACCCTAATGGACTAACCTAGTACGGCCTCGGGGGCTCATCGATTGATCGCCTTGCCTACATTCAGTCGCAGAGGCAACGTAGTTCGACAAATGATGAAGACTAACAAATGCGACTGACTCCAACTCTATTTTTTTGTGAATGTTGAAAATGTTGTGATTTTTTGTCTTTTTGAATTTTTTTGATGTTTTTGTGTTTTCTCAGGTGATTTTGCGATGTTCATAGATTTTTCCATGGTTTTATGTCTTCAACACAGCCAATGCAAGAACCAATATGACACATGTCAAGTATTTTCCCCCAGTCGAGTATAAGACCAATTGACTATGAATAAGGTAAAATGGGGGATATGAAACACACTCGATGCCAATCATTCCAAGTCATGGGAGAGACTACCACTTATTAGGAATGACATATACAAAAGATGGATATGAAAGATAAAGGATATGTACAGGGATAGGTAATACGTATAAGGATAAGGGATATATATAGGGAAGTGGACTATGTACAAGGATAAGTAGTATGTACAGGGATAAGGACTATGTATAGGGTAATGGATTATATACAATGATACATACTATGTACAGAATAATAGTAGACAAAGGAGCAGAGTTAACTACACATGGCGCCTATTTGCCAGGTTTTCACCATGGTACTTATCCAAAGTGCCATCGAAGTTGTTTTCACTATTGGAATAATGATTTGTCTTTACTATTTTCTAGATTATCTAATGTTTTTTGGTGTTACCAAGACAACTGTTTGCTAGGTTTTCACCTTGATAACGATTTTTTATGATTTTCTAATTTTTTTGTATTTTTTTGCTAATTAAGACAAAGGCTCCTAGAAGCTATGTGTAGAACTTCTTTAGATGCATACTATTGATTGGTGAGGACAATGGTTCCCCTTCAAGAGTAGAGAGTTGGTACACTCCTAATCCAAAAGCTTCTGTAACAACATAAGGTCCTAACCAATTTGGTTCAAACTTTCCTGGTTTTTCTCTTTCTACTTGATTCTTTGGGTTCTCCATTAAAACCAGGTCACCAATGTCAAAGTTTCTATTCAAGACCTTCCTGTTATAGCTACGACGAAGGTGATTCTAATATGCTTGAAGATTGTCGAGTTCCTTCTGTCTACGCTCATCCAAGAATTCTAGCTCATGGAGTCTCGATACTCGATACTCTTCATCATCAATATGGACTTTAAGGGATACCCTTAGGGAAGGAATCTCGACCTCAATTGGCAAAATAGCTTCAAAACCAAATACAAGTGAATATGGAGTAGCACCAGTGGGAGTATGGATAATAGTGCGGTAAGCCCATAAGGTAGGGTTAAGCTGTAAATGCCAGTCACGACCAACATCATTGACAATTTTCTTGAGGATTCTAATGATGGTATTGTTAGATGCCTCTACTTGGCCGTTACCTTGGGGCTAGTGTGGAGTGGAAAAGTGATGTTGGATATGAAATTTATCACATAGATGGCAGACTTCTTGGTTCTTAAATGGCTGGCCATTATCAGTGATTATGGACTGAGGGACACCATACCGACAGATGATATAGTTCAGGATGAATCTAGAAATTTGTGTGCTGGTAATGTATGTCATTGGAATAGCTTCAATCCACTTCGTAAAATACTTAGTGGCAGTGATAATGAATTTGTGTCCATTAGATGACATGGGGTGAATCTTACCTATGAGGTCGAGTCCCCATTGGGAAAAGGGCCATGGTGACGTTATAGGATAGAGCTCCTATGCTGGGGCATGTATCAGGTCTCCATGAACTTGACATTGGCGGCATTTCATTACAAAAAGATGAGTCTTTTTCCATAGTAGGCCAGTAATAACCTAGTCTCATAATCTTTTTGGCTAAGGTAGGACCACTAGAATGGGAACCACATATACCCTCATGGACCCCATGTAAAGTTGTTTGTGCTTCAGTAGAATCAAGACATCTCAGTAAGGTATTATCTAGGGCACGTCGATATAGGGTGTCTCTGACGATGGTAGATTTAGTTGAATTACGGAGGAATGTCCTATGTTGGTTATTTGATAGGCTAGTGGGTATGACTTTGGCATGAAGGTAATCATAGATTTATTTGTACCATGGGGAATCAGGACCAACAATGTCACACACCATTTCAGAATTTGGGATATCGTAGGCTAGGACCAAAAGTTGTTCTACCAAGAACTCAAACTTAGGCACATTGTTAGGAATGTCAAGGAGTGATGCAATTGTAGCCATAGCGTCTACTGCTCTATTTAAAACATGAGGTATCTGATGAAATTCAACTTTTTCAAAGTACTCTTTAAAGCTATCAGCCATACGCTTGTATGGAGCAACTTTCTCATCCTTAGTCTCATAATCATCATTTACCTGTCTGATTACTAGTTGAGAATCCCCATGTACTTGTAAAATCTTAATTTTCCACTTGACTGCCATGCGTAACCCTGTCACTAGAGCTTCATACTCTGCTATGTTATTAGTGCATGGGAATGCAATACTGAATGACTTAGGGATGGAATCACCCTGTGGTGTGATAAACAGTATCCCAGCCCTTGAACCATGATTCATATGTGAGCCATCAAAGTATAGTTTCCATGTTATATTTATGTCAATTGATAATATGAACTCATCAGGAAAGTCTGCAACTAACGTGTGATCTACCTATGTGGGTGCGTCAGCTAACTAATCAGCAATTACCTATCCTTTAATAGCCTTTCTTTCTATATACCATATATCATACTCACTAAGTATCATAACCCATTTAGCCAATCATCCTGTTAAGGCTGCCTTGCTGAGGAGATATTTCAAAGGGTCTATTTTAGCAACCAACATTGTTTGATGGTTTAGCATATAGTGCCTCAATTTCTGAGTAGCAAATACTACTACAAGATAGGCATGTTCAATGGTACTATAGTTGAGCTCATAACCTACCAAAGTCCAACTGATATAATAGACTACCCTTTCATGACCTTCATCATCATTCTGTGCAAGCAATGCTCTGAGTGATGAATGGGTTGTTGTAATATAAAGAATCAATGGTCTTCCTTCAACAGGTGGAATTAAGATAGGTGGTGTAAGTAAATATTCTTTAATCAGTAGAAAAGCCTCTTCACATTTAGTTGTCCATGCAAAGGGTACCCCTTTCTTAAGTAGATGTTGAAAAGGATGTGTCTTATCTGCTAATTGCACTATAAATCTTCTGATAGATTGCAACCTTCCCTGTAATGTCCTTAGTTGACTGAGATTAGCAGGTGGAGGCATGTCCATGATTGCTTTCACCTTAGTAGGATCCACTTCAATGCCTCATCTAGAAATAATATAACCTAACAACTTTCTTGACTTGACTCCAAACACACATTTCTTTGGATTAAGTCTCACTTTATACTTCTCTAGCCTCTGAAACATCTTATCTAAAACCTGTAAATGTTTTGCCCTTGTCTTAGATTTTACAATAAGGTCACGGACATAATCCTCCATAAGAGTGTGTACTAGATCATGAAAGATAGTAGTCATGGCATGTTGATAAGTTGCTCCAACATTCTTGAGTCCAAAGGGCATAACATTCTAGCAATAAGTTCCCCAAGGATAGGTGAAAGCCATCTTAGGTTGGTCTTCAATTGCAATTCTTATCTGGTTATATCTTGAGAATCCATCCATAAGGGACAACATCTCATATCCCCCTGTCATGTCAACTATCATGTCTATGTTAGGCAAAGGAAAGTCATCCTTAGGACAGGCTTTGTTGATGTCTCTAAAATCAGTGCAGATGCGGATGCCCCCAGCTAGTTTAGTGACTGGTACAAGATTGGAAATCCAATCTACATAGTCGATAGATCTGATGAAACCAACATCTAAGAGTTTCTTGAGTTATGCCTTGACTAATAAAGCAATCTATGGGTGCATTTTTCTCAACTTTTGTTTCACTGGTTTAGCACCTAGTTGTAAGGGCAAATGATGTAGAACAAGGTCAGGATCCAACCCTGGCATATCCGCATATGACCAAGCAAAATTTTTTTGTCTCTATGCAAAGAAGTTATGGAACTCTGGTTGTTCTTTTGTTGTCAATGATGCCGCAAAATGAACCAGTCGAGGATTCTCTTTAGTACCTATATTGAATTCTACTGATTCTTCCATGAGCATGGGTGACTTTTCCTATGCAACAAGAAAAATGTTCAAACCTCCATCCTTAGGTGCCTCAGAGGGGTTTTCACCTTCGGATGCATCCTTTCTTTTTACTTTTTTATTGTCTAAAGGTGCCTTTCGGTTTTCACCTAGAGAATCATCCTTTTTATCTTGTTTATTCTTTTTCTCATTTTTGCAACTGAAGGGTTGAACAGATTCCCCAAAATATTCTTTGTTGTCCAAGTCAATGGTAAAACCAGCCTTATGATCACCATTTGGTATGCCTTCTTGTAATCCTAGGAACTCAGCAATTGCTTCGTCATTCTCAAACATATCTAAGATGGGTGTGTCTTGTTGGTCCCAATCAATGAGTTGGGGATAGACTAAGGGCATGTCATCGTTAGAGGTATCAAAGTTTAATGGAGTCAAGGTAAAGATCGAATTATTCATGTAATCACAAAATCCTTGTACTAGGTCCTTTTTTCTCTTAGGTTTAGGTCTAGGTGGATGGATAGTTGGGCTTAATGTCAAGGTTTGACTATCGAAAATAGGTGGCTTAGGTTTCCATGAAGTAGGGTCAAGTGTTTCCCAATAGTAATGTTTAAACCATTCCTCTTTTGTCATTTTCTTTGGTGGACAAGAATTCAAGGGATTGGGTGAGGAACTTAGCATCAAGTCAAGTTCTCCAAATAACTTGTTAAGGTCCATGGAAGAAGTAGAGGATAGGGAATCCCACTCATAATTGTTAGAGTCGGGGGAATCATGATGATATTGGTCTATTGGTTCGTGAGATATCTTAATATCTTCTAAAGCACTTACTTCCTCAAGTAAGGGTAATGGGGTATTAGGAATGCCAATCTGAATCAGTTGAAACCCTAGCTCTACTCCTTTTGGCCATTGAGAAACAAATATTGGTTCAATCCTACCATCTTGGTTTAAGCCTAAACCACTCTGTCCATCATATCCTTTGTTTTGCATGATTTTGAAACCCTTTCCATATAGACTTGTAGGAATATGAGCAAGTAAGAGGGGTTCTTCACCATCTTCCCTATATAGCCAAGAAGTGACATCTTTTGTATCTACGACCTCTTTGCTTAATTCACCCCATTTAGCAAAAGTTGTGGGAGGAATGTGTATAGTGACCATAGATTGTCTCCTATCTGATGTAGGTAAACCGTATGACTTAGGAGGAATTAAATGGCTAATACAATAAGAAGTTTTCATGTAATACTCCCCACAACCCTTGTCTTGGATCTCAACCCTAGGAGTGATAGGAACTGAGGGTGAAATAGATGTTCGGGTAAGTGTGCCCGGATCAACATAGGAGGATGAATTTGACGATGAGGCCTCTTGGTTAACTGGAACTTGGAATTGGGGAATCTCCTTTAGATTAGTGCAATACTGGAAAGGATCCGGATCACCGTCTATAGTTATTTCTATGCCATTGTAAGGAAATTTAAGACACTGATGATACTGGGAAGGGACTGCCTTCATAGCATGAATCCATGGTCTACCTAATAGAATGTTATAAGGAAGGGTGAGATCCAGGACCTCAAACTTTGTCTCCATTACCGCAAGACCAATTCTGATAGGAAGTATTACAACTCCCTTTGATTTTCTTTCTTCATCATCATAAGATTTAATGACAATACTCTTGGTCGTGTCTACGCATGCTTCTGAGATACCTAAAGCCTTAATTAGTTTTAAAGTGCACATATTTAACCTTGCTCCTCCATCTACCAAAACTCGTCTAACTTTGGTGTTATCAACAAGGACTTCTAGGTGTAAAGGGTCGTTGTTGTTCATCTTTTTAGTTGCATAGTCTTGTTTAGAAAACTTGGCATGGTGATTATTGGTCAAGTAGGCCACCATTTCTTGGAAACGATTGACATCGAGATCATTAGGGACTGTGGTGTTCTGTAGAGCCTTATCAAGGATAGACCGATGCTCAAGGGAAATACACAACAATTCCAAGATTGAGATTTGGGCTGGGGTCTTCCCCAACTGGTCAAGAAGGTTATATTGTAACTTGGAAGGTTGGGGTGTTTGCTACAATGGAGGGCCTTGAATAGTGAATTTAGTATGATGAGTGTTGACCGCACACTTAGGATTGGTATTGATAATAATGGTATTGATAGTCTCATCGACGACGTGAAGGCAGTTAATTATTTTTCCACTATTATAATCATGCTTGACACTGGCATAGTTGGCTGACATATTGGTCTTAGTACTCAAAATGGGGATAGTTCCTTTCCCATGGTCATGTAGTGGGTCAGAAAATACTTGATGATCTATGTTCGATGACTTCTATTTTTGTCCACTAACTTCAATAATTCTCTTTTCGACAAGATCTTGTATGATATTCTTCAATTGTCAACAGTTTTGTAGGTTATGCCCCTTAGTTTTATGGTAATCACAAAAGGAATTGTCATCCCACCAAGCTGGTTTAAATTTTCCTAGATCGTATTGTCTTGGTTCCTACAGCTGTATGAGATTATGCTGTAGCAGTTGTTTGAACACCAACTCAATAGGTTCCCCTAAGGGAGTGAATTCACGTTTTTGAAATCTTCTTGGTTGTGGAAGTTGAGTATTTTGGACCACGTTAGACAGTTGATTGACAACATTAAGGGTGTTGGAAAAAGTATGAGGTCCTTGTAATGTGAGGAGGGGTCCTGCTTGTAATGTTTTAGCATCAACCACCCCATCATTGGTGACATTTTTGTTGTGAGACCAGAATCTATTTATGTCAGTGGGGGTGTTTTGTACGATTAGGTTTCTATTGGATGTTGATGTCTTGAGTTCACCTTTTCAATGAGATCCTTCTCTATTATCATCCCTTTTTCCACTAGTTCTGAAAAAGACGTACACCGATGTACCCTTAAGTTGCTCCTGAGTTTTGCATGAAGGTTTTCTTGAAACATTGTAACTTTTTGTTTTTCAGGTATCTCAACAAGACACCTACTAGCTATAGTTCTCCATCTCTAGAAGAAAGCAATGAATGTTTCCCCTTCGTCTTGCATTGTGTGACACAAGGTTGCTATATTTATCTCATGATCTATGTTGTAGGCAAATTGTTCCACAAATTTCTCGACCAGTTCACCCCAAGATCTAATGCCCAATCTAAACCCGAAAACCACTCTAGTGCAGTTCCCACAAGACTTCTTGGAAATAGTCTCATAAGATACATGGGGTCATAAGTGACATCTATGCATATGGTAGAAAATTCCCTTATATGTTCTATTGGATTTCGTTTGCCATTGTACTTCGGGAGATTTGGTATGACATATCCATGAGGGAAAGGGGTCATGTACAATGATCTATCAAACGAGAATGGGCAGATGTCCTTTGGTAAAAATGATTTCTCAGTTGACACTGACATGTTATCCATTTGTGTTTGTAATGCCTACATTTGTGTTTGTAAGACATCAACTTGGGTCAAAGATGTGCTAGGAGGATTATGCAGATCCAGGTATGTATTCTAAAATATAAAGTCTCGTGATGGGTTTCATTAAATGTTGGCATCTGAGGTGGATTTGGATTTGGAATGTTGGTAAATGTGTTTTGGTCTGGAATTGGCATAAATTGGTGTTGACCTGAAATCTGTGTAAATAGATTTTGAGTACCACTTTAGAAAAAAGGATTCTGATTCGAAATTGATGTAAATTGGTTTTGACTTGGAATCTGTGTGGATGGATTCTGACTACCAATCTGTGAAAAAGGATTTTGATTCGGAATCGATGTAAATGGGTTTTGACTTGGAATCTGTGTGGACAGATTCTAACTACCAATCTATGAAAAAGGGTTTTGATTGCCATATTGGAAGGAGGGAATGCTTCCTGTTTGTGAAATCCTTGGTATAGCTCTAGTGACTTGAGCACTAGGTATGTCCATCGATTGTGGTATGGTACTCGTGATACTAGCAGTAGGGGTGGTTGTTGATTGCGGACTTGGGACACCAACATAAGGTGTAGAGGCTAACGTTTTAGGTCATTTACTCCCAACAAGAGGACTAAAGGGAGTGGACGATGAAGCCCCTACAGTGAAATTAAATCCTGATGTCATGCTAGATGTACCAAATGGGTACGTATGGACTATTGCACTCTGTGTAGATGTGGTAGATGGCATAGTTGTGCTGACCTGAGGTATAGTAGTACTAGCAGTCATGGTATTTGTCCCTTGTGTAGGTTGAGTTTGTAAGGTGCTGATATCAAATCCTAGAGGTAAAGTAGCACCTTCAGCTAGCAATTTGCCTAAAAATCGTTGACGATCATTTGCTAGGTACTCATCTACAAAAGAGGCAAACTCAGGGTCTTGTGTGGCAGCCTCTATATCCTCTACTGCAATATGTCCTTAAGTGTTTCTAGTGGTGAATTTGTCTAATAGAGTCTTATGAGGTCTTGACAAAAATAGATTGATGAATTCATTTGGGTTCGACATGTTTTCTCTCTCTTCTCTTAGACCTAGTATCAACCATGTAAGACAAGCTCAATATGTGGGAAATGCAACACTATATCTATGAACAGTATGACCTTATTCTATGTTTTTGGGATTTGTGTATGCAAAATAAGGAATGTTCTATGATGACACTAGCCTAAGATCTAAAGATGCAAGTTCTAAAATAGTCAATTCTATAAACCTTAAGATGAAGGGACCAAATACCTAAAGTCTAACCAAGGCATCAATTTAGTTTAAGTCAAGGAACCAATCTAGGACAAGGATGAAAGACAGGTTGAGATTCCTAACTAGACTGATGAGCTAGGAAGACTCTGTGTAGGACAAAGGATATATTGATAACACTAGGTTCAATGATAGATTTCATTGATGCTATGACTTTTCTAGAGTGTAGATGGTGAACTAGTCCTAAAGTATGTAAAAGTGACCCTTCTAGAAGTCTAATGCAAGGTAATATGTTCCCTAAGATGAAGCTAAACTCTGAATGAAGATAACTATTGTAATGACTAAATGAACCTAAAGGATGCAAAATTGAGCAAATCATTTTAGGTTTCTGTTCAAGGACTGTTTGTGTGACGACAACTGAAACTAGTGTAATCATGTTGACTGGACAGTGATTGTGAATTCTAGTTTTCTGTTAATCACAGATGTGTCTCAGGATTTAATAGATGCGGTTCAAAATTAATAGTTGTGGTTTTCTAGCAATCAATTGTGTTTCTCTAGTAAAGTTCGGTCTGACTCTGACAGATGCGGTTAACCTATAACAAATGTGACTCTTACTGACAGTTGTGACTCAGAATATAATGCATGCAATTTTTACAAAACAACTAAGAGCTATACTGACAGATGCAGCTCTAAATTTGACACATGCGACACAAGATAACAAATGCAACTCAAAAATTAATAGATGCGACTCAAGATAATAGATGCGAGTTTCTGGTGAACAGTTGCGACTCTCTCTGTATTTTCAATGATGAGATTTAAACTGACTCCATTTTTTGTGATCAAATTCTGACAATCGAAGACAATCATAAGACAAAGTGTTTTCAGTTTCAATTTTGGACTCAAAGAACATTTAAATTGATAACAGACAAGCACATCCTAATAGGCCAAAGGCCTAGGGTTTGTATACTTGGTATAGCCCACCAAAATACCCCAGATTTTTGATGAACACCTTTCCTTCTCGAGAGCAGATAGCTTAGAAATTTGGTAGCAATGGCTCCCCTCCACAGCTCATTAACATCTTTCGAGCACACCAATTTTGAATTCTTTGGGCAATGACCTTCCAAGAACTGCTATCTCTACTCAAGGTGATCAGTAGTGAGTATCTTTGGGCATGATACTGTACCCTGCACTATACCAAGCAATAGCCACAAATAGGTTGGTCTCTAAAAAAAATGGTATTTAGTACGGGCATTCCATTTGTGGGGTGTGATCCATACGATGTGAGTCCCCTTTCAAATCCATCTCAGCGGAATCACACTTGTGATTCTTGGGGTTTCCCCAAGAACCCACTTTTATATACTGGCTGGAAGTCCCTCAGGTTCAGGGTGCTACTAGTCTGAGTCATCCTGGGGTGAGTACTTTTTCCCACTAGAACAAGCCCAAGTTCTAGAGTTGGTAACCATTTCTCTTACACCCAAGATTGCACAGATGTGCAAGGGGAGAGGATACTTCAATGTACCAAGCCGTAAGGGTGACCAAACTTGTGCTTTCACACCAAACATAATAGACACTTGTTAATTTTAACCAAATGAAAGATTTGCTATGCTACCAAACAATCTGTTTCAAAATTAACTAGGGTCTTCGACAAACGTCCTACAGAAAAACTAGTTAGTAATTTTCAAAATTTTCTTTGTCAATCATCCTGCAAAGGTTTGTTAACTCCAAAGGGCCACATGCTGAAAATTAGATATCAGTAACACACAAACCAATTGAAAATTTTAGATTTCTGAAAATAGAAATAAAGTTTTACCAGTCAATTACGTCGTGGTATTACCAGTCAAATGCATCGTTTCTTCTTCAGTTGTGGCTCAGGAAATTAATTGCGTTTAGGAATTTTCAGATGCGTCGTATTTTTTTAGATGCGTTGTTTATTCTTTCAGATGCGGTTTAGGAAGTCAATTGCGTCAGTTCGTCAAACTGATGTGTCGTTCCATACGAAAAACCTACAAAAATTAAAATGAAAATCTATAGATTCGCGAAGATGGTGTCTTCACGTTGGGTTCACCAAATGTAATGCCATAGAAAGTTGCACATAGAAAACAAAGATCATTAGAAGCAACATATGCATGCAATACTAAATCTAAGATGCAAATCTATTCGTTAAGCAACAAAGTACATAGGAAAGTAAAACATAAACAAAACTAGAACAATCTCACCAATTTTGAATGTATTTCCATGATTCATCTCGATTGCCCTTCTCCATTTTTCTTGTGTAGTATAATTGCCCTCAGATTTCTTGTAATTCGTGCAAGTATAGCTTAAGATAGTGATTAGCAAAATATCAAAGATTCAAGATTGAGTGCTCTCAAAAGTCATAAGATTTTGCAAGAGATTGGAATGAAGAATGACAGATCAATTTATAGAAAATTGATTATTCGAACAACAGGCCAAGATTGAAAGATCAACAGACAGTTTGAGATCAACAGATTAGACATGCATTCTGATAACTGTTAGTAGTGACATGAGTGATACAAACTAGAAATAGGATTAAAGATTAAATAAATGATTTAATCTTCAGTTCGACATTCGAAAACATAAGAAATATCTTTGCATGAAAAAGATGAAGATTGATTATAACGACTCTCTGTTCGAATGCATGCACGAGGTTTAATTAATTAAATAAGAATATTTAATTAATCCGCATGTACACGCAAATAAGTTAGAACTAGATGATTGAATGATCTGACAAAGAGATTACTCGAGACAGCCACTCAAACATCAAATGAAGAGTTAACTGAACGATTAAAATAGATGTTGAGTCAAGTAAAAGTGAATACTTAGATAACTCACATAATTATCTAAAATATAGAGGAATGCATTAAAATAGAATTAATGAATTAAATAATTCATTTAATTCAAGACTCGATATTCGAAGAATAATTAAATAAATAAGATTTATTTAATTAAATGATGAAGGGATTTAAATGAATAATTAAATAAAGAATTTATTTAATTATAGTTGAAATATGATAAAGATAAATTAAATAATGATTTATTTAATTTAACAAGAAGAATAATGTTAATTAGTAACATAATTAAATAAAAAGCATTTATTTAATTAATCAGATAGAATAAAGAAAAGTGTGACTTAATTAAATAATTAAGATTATTTAATTAATAGAAGAATTGATGTTAAGATGAGCTAATTAAATAATTGACATTATTTAATCATGACTGTGAAGAATAAAACATGGAAGTCGCAGGCCTAAAACTAGATTTCAGTGTCTATAGGAGCCATGAAATATCTTTCATACAAGGTGGAAAATAATGAAAAAATTATGTCCTCTAATGTTGCTCCTACACATTTTGATTAGGGTCAAAGATTACACAATACACCCTATAATCATGATTGGTCCAAAAGACTTGAAGGTAATGACAAGTAGTCATCATCATTAAGCTCAAACACATAATATAATGAGAGACACACCCTTGATCCCTTGATGAAGGGTGATGTGAATATTCAACAAGATTCATTTTGGCATGATGTACATATTATTTGTGTCATGAACAGTCGAAGTGTGATGTTGTAGTTACACTTGATAAAGAAAGCGAATTATGAGAGCCTGAGGATACACCCAAATGTTATGATGATGCCAATATAGATCAATTGGATGCTTATAAGGGTGAGAATTTTTTACAAAATGATCATGATAGGAGTCATATTCCTTTTGAAATTCTAAGAAGAGACTTTGAATAACTTAATGAATAGATGAGGCACATATATAAAAAATAAAATCCCTCTAAATAGGATATCAAGGCTCTCACTAAGGTTGTTTTAATTCAGGTATAGAGTGATCACTAGCTGAAGAATAGATATTTGGGTGCCAAGGATAAAAAAAATGATGTACCTAGTCTAAATATATCATATACACATTTGAACAACAAAAAGTAAAAGGAATTTAATGTAGAAAAAGCAACAAATAGAGTTGCAGAAAATTCCTAACCAAGAAAGAAGATGCATCAACTAGGAGGTGCATCCATACAAAGGTGTATGTCCCAAAGATAAAAGAGGTTGAAATATCAACTATAGGTATGGGAAATCAACAAGTTGTTGTAGATGGTGTAAAAATAAAGGTGATAGAAGAGATTGGAAAAGAGGTAAATACTCTTCAAAAGTAACTTGATATTGGTGGTTAGGTAATTCTTTTCATACCTGAAACTAATGTTGTGATAGTCTCATCTTCTAATCAATTTCTTGCATATCAACCAATTGAAATGGATTTGGATTTTATTCAAATAAAAGTTCAAGTGCCACTTAGAGAATTGATGAGGATCCATGAACAAAAAGAGAGGACACTATCATATTTTAGTGCCCCTACTATTTTTCATTAGCAAGAAAAAATTACAGTTGTTATGAGTGAAGGAGTAGATAAAGTCAACATGTAAGAAACTCCTAAAATTTATCTGGGTGTTTTCTTTGTAGATAACACTCAAAATATTGATCCATTTTACACTTCTTTTTTAATACATGGTTGGATAGTTCATAAATTATGTAGGTTATATTTTGGAGCATCTAGTAATGTGATGCCATTAGAGGTCATGAACCATTTAAGCCTACAAGTCTTTAACTCCTATGGAAAATTTTATGCCATGGATTCTCAAGAGGTAAATGTGACTAGAATAGTAAATAATGTCCTTGTGCAAAATTTTGCATACCCTAGGAAAGTATTCTTAATGAATATTATCATAGTGTATTGTATAGCTAAGTGGGGCATGTTATTATCAAGGAAATGGTAAGCTTCAAAGGGGGTAGTATCCATATGGATTTATCCTATGCTACCATCCCTATGTGTGAAAACAATGTCCAATTGCATAGAGTGAAGAAAATGATGATCAATGTTGAGAATCCTAATGAGCTCATGAGTGAGATTTGTTTTTAATACTATAAGTAGCATTTATAGGGTGTTGTACCCTTTACATGTCCAGCCCAAAGGGACAAAAAGGAGTAAAACCATTAGACATCAAATTTTTTTATAGAAACAACAAAATAGAGACACAGACATAGCCTAGAAACAACAGAGAGACAACACAACACATACCCCACCATTAATTATCTACAACCTCCAATTTTTTGACTAGGATGTTTAACACATCTTCCCCAATCCAATTGGGGAATTCATCCATGGTGTTATTTTCCATTTCCTCCTTGACCATATTCGAGAGAGTGAGAGCCAACCTGTGAACCATTTTGATAGTGAAATGGGCTAGGTAGTTAAATCTACAATTCAACTTAGCAACCTACTCCTACAACATTTTGAGCTCGTCCACCTTACCATCCTTGCTGTGGAACTCCACATTAGCACCAATCCTAGAATCTGAGGACTTGGTAGAGTCCTCCCAAAGCATCTAGTTCAAATCATAAAAGTAACAAGGGTCTTCTATGGGTCCTTTATCCTTCTACTTCTTTGTATCTATAGTTCCTTCAATTCTGCCACTAGTTTGGAATGAGTCTTTGGAGATATCATCAATAGGGGTCCCTTTCTTATGTTTCACCAACCTATGGGATCTTCTCACACTTGTTTTGCTTCATCCCCATCTCAAATCTAGCACCCACCATAGTATCACCCTTAGAATGTTTTTCCTCAGCACATTTTCCTTCCTCAAAGACTAGAAGAACCCTCAAAAGTTGAGGCACATTTTTCCCTTTCTTTTTAATTGCAAGTTTGCTGACCTTCTTGTTTTTCAATTCATAAATCCTAGCCACAACACTTGACTGGGCCAAGCTGACCTCATTTTTCTTTTTCTCCAGGGGATGAGTGGCTAAAATATTAACATCAGGATCATCCTTAGGGATGGGGGATTTCCTCTTTGAGCCCTCCAAAATAATAGGGGAAGGGTTATCAGGGTTAATTTATGGGGGTACCAACTCTTCCACATGCACAACTAAGATGGTTTTGGGAGGGACCAGAGCCGAATGGTTACTATGATGCTGAATTTTTTCAACAAATTTATCCTAATATAGAACTTGATAATTTTATATTGAGATTTTTTATCTTGATATAGAACTTGATAATTTGATAGGTTACTGTGATGGTGAATCTATTCAACAAATTTATCCTAGTTTGGTACCCTCACATCTTCATCAAGATGATGGAATTTGGAATATATATTTTATGGTGCATGTTCAAGGGAATGTAATGGTGTGGGAATTGTCTTGATTTCCCTTGAGAGCAAAGATTACAAGTTCATTTACATACTGAAATTTGAATGCACCAATAAAGTAGTAGAGTATGAAGATTTTCTACTTGGTCTAAACATAGCTTCTAAATATGGAATTAAATATATCAAGGTGCATGGTGTTTCAACACTTGTGATAGATTAGGTCAGAGGCACCTATGTTACATTTAATAAAAGAGGTTAAGAATGTATAGGAATATTATTTGGGATACTATTGAGGCCTTTGATGCTTTTGACATCACCTGGGTGGAAAGAAAAAATAATGTGGTTGTTGATGCTCTTATTGCAACAACTTCTAGATTTGATTTTTATTCTATTCTCCATCATTATAAATATGAGGTTGAGATTCTCACTAGGCCTAGTATTTGAGATTATATATATATATATATATATATATATATATATATATAATTGTTAGGTTTTTAGTGATGATAAAAAAATTAATGAGTTTTCGAGATATATTGATCATTTTCAAAACAAAAAAATTGATTGGAAATCCATGGTGGAGAAAGATGAAGAAGGAAAGGAGACACTCTTTTGGAATTAAATCATCCAGCTCAAAATAAATACAATTCCTAAAGGTCTTGTTGCACTAGATAGATTGTTTGACAATGTTTATTGTTACAAGATCAAAAGTAAGAGTGTGAAAGAAGAATATATTAAAGGTGTAAACTTAGTAACTTAATCAGATCCCAAAATGGTTTATTTTGGTAAAAAATAAGACCTAAAAAAAGGTAGATGTTGATTGCATTGTTAAGAGAATATAATAAATTCTTTGTGTGGTATTATGATGTATTAAATGCTTATAGAGAAGATTTGTTCCAACATACCATTCTATTGGAGCTTGGTGAAAAAAAAAATCAAACAGAAGTAGTGTCCTATCAATCCTACTCTTACTCAAATTTGAAAGGATCCAATGAAGCTAAAAGAAGAGGGTATTATTAATCCAATCAAATATTTTGAATGGGTGTCTAATCTTGTTCCAAATAGAAGAAAGAATGGGCACATCATACTATGTGTGGACTTTATAAATTTAAATATCAAGTCCCTCAAGGATAATTATACATTGCCTAGCATGGTCCATTTGTTTCAATGAGTGATGGTCTTAGAGCTAATGTATATGATGGATGGCTTCTTAGGTTACAATCAATTCATGGTAAATGAGTTTGGTTAGTATAAGAAAACTTTCACTACACCATGGGGAACCTTTGTATATGTTTGAATTTCTATTTAGACTTCAAAATATAGGGGCCATATTTCAAAGAGCTACAAATATAGCCTTTGTAGGCCTAATAAATGATTTGATGGTTGTTTACCAAGATGACCTAACTACTTACTCCAAGGATTGAAATGATAATTGCAAACACTTGGAGTTGGTTTTCCAAAGATTCCTAGAGTATGGGATATATTTGAATCCTAAGAAGTGTGTTTTCAGTGTGGAAGAGGGTAACATTGTGTATAAAGAAGGGGTAAGAATTGATCTAGAGAGAGTCAAGCTATTGACCTTATCACTCAACCTAAAACAATCAAAGAATTTCAATATTTCTTTGTCTAGATAAACTTTTTTTGGAGATTTCTTTCCAACTTTGCTAAGAAAACAAAGTTTGGATATCTAATGTTTTGAAGAAGGGTCAATCTTCTAGTTGGGATAAGGAATCAAGTGATTCATTTTTGGATATAAAAGATTCAATCAAGAAGGCTCTAATGCTGGAAATTCCAAATTATTCTAATCCCTTTCAATTGCTTTCCTTTGTATTCTTTTATATAATTTATACAGTTTTGTTGCAGAAAAGTAAATATTATTATTAGTAGCCCTATCTTTCTTTATAAAATCATCAAGAGATGCATAATTAAACTATTATGTGATGGAGAATCATGCATATGCCCTTATCAAAGTAATGAAAAACCTTAGAGCCTACATTATATGGGCTAAAATTGTTTCTTTTGTACCATATAAGGTTGTAAGAGATCTTTTTCTAGTAGGAAGCATTAGGAAAAAGGTGTAGATAGATCAACAAGATCTAGGAATATGACATGGAGATACAAACAACTAAATTAGTTAAGGGTCAAGTCCTAGTAAAATTAATGACTCAAGAAAATTTGGATACTACTAAAGTCCACTAGGTTAAATTTGATCCCCTCTTTATTCCATGTCCACTAAAGGATTACCTTTGGTATAAAGACATTATTTTTTGTTTGGAAAACATGAATTGTACTCTTTAATTAAATGATAAGAAAAAGAGAACTTTGAATCTTGAGGCCCAGGGTATGTATTGCTCCAAGGATAGTTGATGAGAAGAAACCTTGATGGTGTGCTTTTAATAGTTTTAAATGAGAATAAATCAATAAAGGTTATGGAGGAATGCTGCCATGGATTATGTGGTGGACATTACATGTTAAATACCACCACTCATAAGGTTATGAGGATGGGTTATTGGTGGCCAACATTATTTAGGGATGTGTCCAAGTTTATAAAAGGATGTGATTGTTGCCAAACATTTTTTGGAAAGATGAAGTTTTCAAGTGCACTTCCCCCCACAACCATTTCAGTGTAGGCTCCATTCTAGTAGTTGGGTATTGACTTCATAGGGGAAATTGGAGAAAAATAAAACAATGGATACAAGTGGATATTGGCTTCCACTAATTACTTTACTATGTTGGTCGAAGCAATTATTACATGAAATTCTACCTCAAAGATAGTGATTTATTTTATACTAAAAAATGTAATCACCAAGTGTGGGGTGCCATAAAGAGTTGTTTTTGATGATGCAATGTGTTTTAGATCCAGGGATTTTATTAACATGTGCTCACAATATGTGATCTATTTAACCCATTCATCACATTATCATCCATAGGGAAATGGGAAAGTTGAATCAAGAAACAATTCCATCATGAATATTATCAAAAAATATTTAGATATAAATAAGAAAATATGGGATGATAAGTTGAAATTTTTTGTATGGGAAGATAGGGAAACATATAAGAAGGCTATTAGAATGAGTTCATTTGAGTTATTGTATGGTTTTGCGGCCAAGGTTTTTATTAGCCTTGAGTTACTAGTATATTACTTGTTGCAAAATATTGAGGGAGAAGAAGAGAGTGCTATCTCCAAAATAATGCATGAGTTGATTGAACAAGAAGAAACCAAGAGGTGTACACATGAAAAAAAATATTGATACAACAAAAGGTGAAGTAACTCTCCAATAAGAGGGTTTTCAAAAGAGACTTTCAGGTGGGGGATCTTTTTCTCATGTGGAATACCTAGCTAGAAGAAAAATGAAAGCATGGGAAATTTTATGCTTTGTGGGTTGGTGCAGGAGCAGGAGCACCTGGGAAACATGGGTTTTCCTGAAGTCTACAAGGAAGTTCAACTTTTCATTGTGTCCTATTGTGGTCATGATGACCATTTTGATAGGTTTTTTGTTTTGAATAAAACTTGATCTATTGATGCTCAATGGATTGGGAGGTGGAAAACATAAATGGGTTTTGAAGCTCTAAGTTGTCTTGGTTACCAACCTAGTCAAGTGTTTGAAAACACATTGGGTTTTATAAATTGCATCTTTAGGTCTTCTAAGGGCTCGACCCAAGCTTATAAATGGTTTTGATGGCCTATTTAAGGCATGCCTCAACCTTGTGATAAGTTTGGAGGTTATAGTGTTTTGGAAAAAAATTGTAATATTGCTGGTAACAATGTTCAAGAAGACAGTTCTCTATGTTTGGCATTGTTATTGAGTTTTAATGGAGTGATTTTTCTGTCATTTTGTTTGTAGAATGTAGTATTAATATTTTACAGGCCTTGTGTACCATCTCTCTATCTTTTTAATTCTTTTCCTTCTTTTATTTGTACATAGTTTGACCACTGTCATTTTTAGGCCTGTAACAGGCAGTTTTGTGGAAATGGAGTCCTAGTGCACCTTCCCACCATAAAAATTGTATGGCCTCTTGGGATTTGTGTCTAGGCTCCCTCTTTGTAAATATGGTAGCTTGTAGGGTTTTTGGAAGTGCAGGAGTTGGAAGAAACATTGTGCCCTAGGTGAGCCAGTGCAGGTCCATTTGGGGTAGACTTGGAGTAAAAGCCTCATATCTTGCAGGGGAACAAAGATTTTGAAGAAATTATTTTTTGTGAATTTAGTTAGAGGTCATGGAAATGCATGGTATTTAGGATGAGTTTCTTTCAATTCATCTGGTAGGAGAAATTTTTGACAGTCTGGAAATAATTTTGAAAAGTTTGAAAACCCTAGATTTTGGGTCAGTTTTGAATGTGGCCAGAGTATGGCCTATACAGGGATAAAACCCGAGAAATATTGAAGGTGTAGGTAGGGGAAACACATTTCCTAAGCCAAGGACCTAGGTCCTTTGGTGGGTTTAGGAGGGAAAATCATTTTACCCCTATTCAGAGACCTAATTAAGGGCTCAAGGCTACTAGCCTTTCAAACCCTAGGGAAGGAACCTTGAGAAAGTGATGGAAAGGTGGAAGCTTGTGGTTGCACAAGGACCCTAGATACACCATTTTGAATTTTTTGTAATAAATTCAAACCCCTGCTACAACCTTGAAGAAGGTTGAGGTTATTTGGCCTTTAGGGCAGATTAAGGGCCAAAGGAGAGTACATGGTGAAGCACCAAGGTTGGCTTGGTAGAAGGAAGCTTGTTGATGGAAGATGGGTTGGTCAGACAAACCAGGGGCACCTAGCCATGAGGAAGGGCCTATATGTTAGATTGGTGAGGCAGAGCACCAAGAAGGTCTTATAAGGGAAGGTCTAGGTAGGAATCAGTGATTGATTCCTCCAACCCCACACCCTATCAAATTGGTATCAGAGCAAGCAAAAGATTTGGGAAAGAGTAATATATGTCAGAGGTTGAGTCAAGTGATACTACCGTCATGGTGAAAAATGCACAATTGGCCAAGATGGTTGAAGAGTAGGAGGAAGATAATAGGCAATTGCGGGAAAGGATAGCCCAACTTGAAGAAGCAGTGAGGAGTGCATAGTTTGAGGGAAGAATTCCTAAAGAAGAAGAGGTTGCAGAGGAAGATAAGACCCCTAAACCTGACCATAATTTGAAGGAGGAGCCTTTCTTGAAGGCATTGAAAGCCTTGAGTGGGAAAGCACTTGAAGGCATACCACTTTTTAGTGGAAAGATGGAAGCAGACCTAGTCATGGATTGGATAGAAGGCATGGAGAATTATTTTGAGTGTGATAGATTCATTGAAGCTCAGAAGGTGAAGGTGGCTAAGTCAAGATTGAGAGGATCAGCCTTGACATGGTGGAATTTCATTCAGACTAAAAGGGAAAAAGAAGGAAAACAGCCCATATCAACTTGGAAAGGAATGGTTGCTAAGGTAAAGGAAGCCTACATTAGAGATGACTATGAGATTCAACTACACAAGAAGAGGCAAAGTCTAAGGAAGAAAGACCAAGATGTAAACACTTATACTGAAGAGTTTCAAAATCTTTGTATGAGGTCTAATGTGGCAGAGGATGAGAGTCTCAAAGTGGCTAGGTATCTCAATGATTTGAAGTGGAATATCCAAGAGGAAATGGCTTTACTAAGTCCCAAGACAGTACACCAATGTTATCAATTGGCTATCAAGATTGAAGAAAGGAACAAGAGGAAGCAAGATCAGTCTTCTATGGGCATAGGCAAAGGCATAGATCAAAGAGATCAAAGAGGAAAACATGTTGGTTACCAAGGTAGAGGCATTGATCAAAATAATCATGGTGAATCAAAACTCACTAAGCATGGAGGTGAAACATCTTCAAGAGGAGGATACAATAGAGGAAGAGGGTCTCAAGGAGGTTCAAATAGAGGAAGAGGAGCAGGTAGGAGTAGTTCCTATTTTGCAAACATGAAGTGTTATCATTGTAACCAACTAGATCACCCTACTTATAGATGCCCAGAGAAAGCTTCCTCATCAAGCAATGAAAAGAGAGTGGCCTGTGCACAAGAGGACACCATGAGTCCTAAAGCATCTGAAATTAGTCATATAGAATATGAAATTGGAGAGAATTTAATGTTTAATAGAGTTTTGATCAGGCAGCTAGTCAAAGAGGGACCTAAACAAAGAAGAGCTCTTTTTAGAGTAAGGTGCAAGATACTTGGAAAAGTGCACAAAGTCATTGTAGATTCAGGTTCAATAGACAATATAATCTCAGAGGAGGTAGTAACTAAGCTGAAATTGGAGAAGATGCCCCACAATAACCCCTACAAGGTTACATGGCTTAACAAAGGGCAGAGTGTTTTGGTTAATGAGAAAGTAACAGTGGAATTTTCAATTGGAGGATATAAAGATAAGCTAGTTTGTGATGTATTACCCATGGATGCATGCCATCTACTACTAGGCAGACCATGGCAATATGACATAAGTGCCATTTATGATGGGAAAGAGAACACCATCTCATTCAAGAAGGATGGAAGAACCTTCAAGTTGCAGTCACTGTTAGAAGAGGATGAAGGACAGTCAAAGGCACCAAACATCATGTTGAGCAGTGGTAAGGAGTTTCTTAAGAACTACACCAAAGGAATGAAGGATATGTGATCATGATGCAGTCCAAAGAGGAAGAAAAGGCTGAAAAGACGATCTTACCAGAAGCAGTCCAAAGGTTGCTTGATAAGTACAAGAGCATAGTCAGTGATGGTACACCAGCAACTCTACCACCAAAGAGAGAAATAAGCCATCAAATTGACTTCATACCTAGAGCCTAATTTCCTAAATAAGCAGCATATAAACTTACACCTGAGTAGAACCTAGAGGTAGCTAGGCAAGTGCAAGAATTATTTGATCAAGGATTGATTCAAAAGAGCATCAGCCCATGTGCAGTGCTAGTGGTTTTAGCAACTAAGAAAGGAGGTTTAAGTGGAGACTTTGTACTGATTCTAGGGAAATAAATAGGATCACCGTTAAGTATAGGTTTCCTATTCCTAGAATTGAAGACTTGATGGATTGTCTTGGAGGTACTCAATTCTTCACAAAGTTGGATCTCAAAAGTGGGTACCATCATATCAGAATTAAGGATGGTGATGAGTGGAAGACAAATTTTAAGAAAAATTATGGGTTATATGAGTGGAAAGTGATGCCATTTGGCCTCTCAAATGCCTCTAGCACATTCATGAGACTAATGAATGAAGTGCTTAAGGATTTCATGGGAATCTTTGTGGTAGTATATCTTGATGACATACTAATTTTTAGTAAGACAGCAGATGAACACCTCAAGCATGTGGAGATGGTTCTTAGAAGGTTGCAAGAAGAGAAGTTGGCAATCAACCTTGAGAAGTGTGAGTTCTTCAATCAAGAACTTGTGTATTTGGGGTTTGTAGTATCCCAAGGAACATTGAAGATGGATCCAAGCAAGGTGGAAGCCATCCTAAACTGGACTACACCAACCACAACAAGAGAGGTAAGGATTTTTCATGGATTGGCCCAATTTTATAGAAAATTTATAAGGAAATTTAGTGGTATATGTGCACTAGTCCTAGATACTATCAAAGGTGGTCTAAAAACAAAGTTTAAGTGGACTCAGGAGGCTGATAAAGGGTTTGAGAAACTCAAACAAGAAGTGGTAACTCAACCTATTCTATTATTGCCTAGTTTTGATAAGTTATTCACAGTTGAGTGTGATGCAAGTGGAGTAGCAATGGGAGGAGTACTTATCCAAGAAGGTAGGCCTATGGCCTTCTTTAGCGAAAAGCTCAATGAAGCCAAGCAAAAGTACTCTACCTATGATCTAGAGCTATATGCTTTAGTGCAGTCCCTTAGGAAGTGGAGGCATTATTTGTTACCCAAAGAGTTTGTGGTTTTTACTGATAACCAGATACTTAGCTATATCAACACTCAAGAGAAGCTGAGTAATGGGCATTTGAAATGGATGGAATACATCCAAGCTTTTAATTTTACCATCAAGCACAAGAAAGGGAAAATGAACAAGGTGACAAATGCATTAAGTAGAAGGTTGTTGACAGTCCAAGAGATACAGTTGAAGAGCATTGGATTAGAGAGTTTCAAAGACCTCTATGGTGAATATGAAGACTTATCAGAAGTTTACAAGGTATGTTATGATTTTAAGAATCATTTTCATAGCCAGTATTCTAAGTATACATTGCAAAGTGGGTTGTTGTTTAAGGGAAATCAATTATGTGTTCCAAGAGGGTCAATGAGGGAAAATATAATTCAAGAAAAACATAATGGCAGTCTTAGTGGGAATTTTGGTATCAATAAGACCTTAGAGCTGGTACACAGATTCTATTATTGGCCTAAGTTGGCAAGAGATGTTAGAAGGTAAGTGGAACAGTGTGTGGTGTGCATGAAAGCTAAGGGAGGAGCTAGAAATTTTGGTTTATATCAACCCCTGCCCATTCCTAACAGACCATGGGAGTGTGTGAGCATGGATTTTGTGGTAGGTCTTCCTAAGACCAAGACTGGTTTTGACAATGTTTATGTTGTGGTAGACATATTTAGCAAAATGAGTCACTTCATTCCTTGCAAAACTACTCATGATGCCATCTACATAGCTCATCTTTTCTTCAAGGAGGTTGTAAGGATCCATGGCTTGCCTCTAAGCATTGTTTCTGATAGAGATGTGAAGTTCATGAATCATTTTTTGGAAGACTCTATGGAGCAGATTGGGAACAAATCTGTCATTTGGATCAACTTACTATCCTCAGATCGATGGTCAAACAGAGGTGGTTAATAGAGTTTTGGGTAATATTTTAAGGTGTCTAACCAAGGAGTATGGATAGACATGGGATATGGTTATTTCCCAAGCTGAATATGCCTATAATGAGAGAGTAAACAGAACCACAAGGAAAATTCCTTTTGAGGTTGTGTATGGAATGCACCCAAGAGGAATTTGTGAACTTAGAGACCTTGGATCTATGGAGAATAGGAGTGGACATGCAGAAGACTTCACTCAGACCATGAAGGAGATTCATGAGTAGGTCAAGAAAATAGTCACAACAGCAACCCAAAAGTTGAAAGAGAAGGTTGATTTGTCAAGGAAGGATGTACAATTTGTAGTTGGGGAATGTTGTAGAAAGGAATGTCAACCAAGCTACAGATGAAGAGAGTGGGTCCCTGTAAGATATTGGCCAAGTATGGAAAGAATGCATACAAGGTGGAGTTACCTACTGATCTAGGAATCTCACCAGTTTTCAACATTGCTAATTTGATCAGGTATAAGTGAACAATCAGTGATGAGGTTCAGAACAGTCATGAAATCTTCAAGGACATCAGTAATGTACCCCTACCTAATCAAGATAAGCCTTAGGTAGAGCAGATCTTGGAGTCCAAAGTGCAAAAGTCTACAAGGAACAAGGTGTACATGGAGCACCTTATCAAGTGGAAGAACAAGCCCAACTCAGAAGCTACATGGGTACAAGAATATCAGTTTAAGAGGCAAGGAATTGATATGTCTCTAATCTCTCCTACAATTCCTTGATTGTTTGTGCTAAGAGGGGGAGAATAGTGCAGGAGCACCTAAGAAACATGGGTTCTCCTGAAGTTTACAAGGAAGTTCAACTTTTTGCTGTGTTCTATTGTGGTCATGATGACCATTTTTCTAGGTTTGTTGTTTTGAATAAAACTTGATCTATTTATGATCAATGGATTGGGAGGTGGAAATTATGAATGGGTTTTGAACCTCTAAGTTGTCTTGGTTACCAACCTAGTCAAGTCTTGAAAACACATTGGGTTTTATAAATTGCATCTTTAGGTCTTCTAAGGGCTCGACCCAAGATTATAAATGGTTTTTATGGCCTATTTAAGGCATACCTCAACCTTTTGATAATGTTGGAGGTTATAGTGTTTTGGAAAAAAATTGTAATATTGCTGGTAACAACATTCAAGAAGACAGTTATGTGTGTTTGGCATTGTTATTGAGTTATAATGGAGTAATTTTTTTGCCATTTTTTTTGTAGAACATAGTATTAATATTGTATAGGCCTTGTGTGACATCTCTCTTTCTTTGTAATTCTTTTCCTTCTTTTATTTGTACATAGTTTGACCACTGTCATTTTCAGGCTTGTAACAGGAAGTTTTATGGAAATGGAGTCCTAGTGCACCTTCCCATAGTACAAATTGTACGGACTCTTGGGATTTTTTTCTAGGCTCCCTCTTTTTAAATATGGTAGCTTGTAGGGTTTGTGGCAGTGCAGGAGTTGGAAGAAACGTTGTGCCCTAGGCAAGCCAGTGCAGGTTCGGTTGGGGCAAACTTGGAGTAAAAGCCTCATATCTTGCAGGGGAACAAAGATTTTGAAGAAATTATTTTTGTGAATTTAGTTGGGGGTCCTGGTAATGCATGGTAGTTAGGAGGAGGTTCTTTCAATTCATCTAGTAGGAGAACTTTCTGATAGTTTGGAAACAATTTTGAAAAGTTTGAAAACCCTAGCTTTTGGGTCAGTTTTGAATGTGGGCAGAGTACGGCCTGTACAGGGCTAAAACCCTAGAAATCTTGAAGGTGTAGGTAGGGGAAACACATTTCCTAAGCCAAGAACCTAGGTCCTTTGGTGATTTTAGGAGGGAAAAGCATTTTACCCCTATTTAGAGACCTAATTGAGGGCTCAAGGCTACTAGCCTTTGAAACCCTAGGGAAGGAATCTTGAGAAAGTGATGGAAAGGTGGAAGCTTGTGGTTGCACAAGGACCCTAGATAGGCCATTTTGAAGTTTTTGTAACACATTCAAACCCCTACAAGAACCTTGAATAAGGTTGAGGTTATTTGGCCTTTAAGGCAGATTAAGGGCCAAAGGAGAGTACATGGCAAAGAACCAAGGTTGGCTTGGTAGAAGGAAGCTTGTTGATGGAAGAGGGGTTAGTCAGACAAACCAGGGGCACCTAGCCATGAGGAAGGCCCTATAGGTTAGATTGTGTAAGTAGAGCACCAAGAAGGTCTTATAAGGAAAGGCCTAGGTAGGAATCAGTGATTGATTCCTCCAACCCCACACCCTATCAGTGGTCAAGGAACATTCTACTTCAAAGGCTTGAATATAATTTTCATAAAGTTTCCATTTCATGGTCAACATATCAAGCACTACTTCCCTTAATTTTGAGGTTCTCTGATCCTTTGTATCATATGTTATTTTTTGTTGTTCCTCTTTTTGGTCTGCTACACAAAGATTTGAATTCTCATTGTGCCTACAAGCGGTACATGTCTCCAACTAGATCCATTGTTACCAGTTGCAAAATTTTACACTCTTGTGGCATTTTTGACCTTTCGAAAATTTGAAAACATTGAATTGTGTAGGGAAAGGTATGAAAATAATGTATTAGGGATCTATAAACCCTATCCTCTATTAAAAACTCTAGTGAAAGAATGAACCCTCACACTTTTCTTATTTCCCCTATTGATCAATTATGAAGGTCACCTATTACTCAAGTTACAACTTTAGGGTGTCATTTCCATGTGTTAACCAACCCTTTACATTAGGAAACCAAACAATCTCTTTTCCCTAAATATTTAAATATATTGCTCTATGGTTTTGAGTCCCTTAGGCCCCATGGGACATGCATCAACATATCATGTACCATATTTAGTTTGGGGAGGCTCTTGTTTTGTCTTTTTCTCCCTTCACGAGTCCAAAAATTCATGACACACATATTACTCAATAAATATGTTAGGGGCTAATGTTTTTTTCTAATGTTTTGTTAAGCACCTTTCTATCATTCATGACTAGCCCCTCATTCCCTAGTTTCCTTAAGTTGTATTTAAGGCACGTGCATGAAAGTTCATTATGTATCACAAAAGATCTTTGCTTCATAAAACCTTTTCCTTCAAACACATTCGCCCCCATGAGTTACCTAAATGTAGACATGTATTAAAGAAAATGTTAATTCTCATCATTCAAGCTAAATCCTTCATGAGAAATGGTGGGCCATCTTGTTTCTTTCCCCAAAACCTTGAAATTCTACCAAGTGTCATCACCGCATTGTTTCATGAAGATTTCTACCATTATTGTGGCTTTACTTTTGTTGTATCTTGCTCCCATGAGTCTCCAAAATGGAAACACATGTCTACATAATGACAAAATGGGATGTCATTTAAAAAAGGAAATGTCAAATTTTTGCAACAATCATCAATCCTAAGATTGAAAACCCATATTCAAACTTACTGAATGGCTACCCATTGGTGGTGGAGGTGATATGAATTTACCATATTTTCAAGGGTACATGATTAATTTCCTTAGTCTTTGTTTAAAAAATCACACAAAAAAAGTATCATAACTAATTTTTGAAGATTTTGGAACACACTAGTTTTCAGTGCCATTTTTAGGGTTTGTGATAATCTTCACACCAATCATGTTTTACAGGACTAGAAGTGATGATAATTTGACATAGAAGATTGGGACATATCAATTGAGGATATCTTCGATAAAAAAGGAGTGTTGACTCCCTGCCACAAGTTATCTTGGTGATTTTGTAGAGTATTTTAGAACTAGGTTGAGTAATAAGCAGTTATCCTTTACCATCGATAGAAAATGGGGGAGATTTTTTTTGTCTAGTATCATAAGGGTGTTATATATATTTTTCAATTCAATAATTGATGCAAGGACATCAAGAAGATTAGAGAATTCATAACACTATCATTCCATACCACAAAATTATGAGTTTCAAATAAATTTGTGACTAGATATGATGATGAAATTGGTTGACAGATGTTTGTGGTACTATCTTGCTCCATCCAATCTTGTCAATTCAAGAGATCTGTAGGTATGATCTGAAATGTTTAAGGTATGTTACCAAAAAAGGTGATTTTTTGGTAATATGTTTTTCTCCATATTTCTTCTTGTATAGGATTTATGTCTTGTGGTTTGGGAGGGGAGTATGTGTTTGTGTGGCATATCTTATTCCATAATTTCCATAATTGGTGTTCATTTGATAGAATATTTGAAGTGAATAATGGGTTACTGTACAAGTTAATTGACTAGGTTGATGTTCTAGATCAAATGTTCTAGAAGCTTTTGGCATGTTCTCTTTAGATATGATAATTATATGACCATTAAGATTAGATATATCTACATTGGGAACTATATCTAGCATGTTGTAGCTTTTTGATTGTTGTGTGGGATGTTGGACCTAACCTATCATAAATTTAGGAAAGTTTGGTTAGGAAGCTTTTGTGTGGCTAACTTGTGAAATTTTTTTCTATATTTTGTGTTGATACATGAATGTCATTATGAGTGTAAATCATACATATGGATGTTTATGATCCATCCTAATAAATTTTGGTTGTCAAAATTCTATGTTATTAGGGCTTCAATGCAAATAATAGAGTGATGTAATGTGTAGAGTATTCTAATCAGTGTATGCCATTATCAAAGGACTATATGTTGTATGGGAGAGTGTATGAGGGTTGACTAGATCAACTACAATTGATAAATTAATGTCTTTGATAAAATGGTATCTAGCTTATAATCTTCTTCATGTCGTGTCTTCTTATCTTGGTTCAAGCATCGACCATCCACCCTATTTATATCAATATTTGTGTTTTAAAGTTTTAAGGGTGGTATGTGATTGTTTATCTTGGCCTTCGAAGGTTGATCTATGGCTCAAATTTAAACCAAGTAACAACTAGCAGTGTCATGTTCACAAGAAAGTCAAAAGTAATAGCATTGCAGTATTCTCAACAACTAAATAAAATGTGATCAGTTACAAATTGATTTTGTGTCCTTTTCTCTATGATTCATTAATGTTCAAGGTGACGCCCTTACTTCCTTGCATGCTAGAGGTGTCAATTATTAATTGGGGCCATGATGGCCTAGAATTTTCTACAGGTGTTTCTAGAGTTTCTACTCTGCATTCACCGAGTCATAAATGAATAGGTATGTTCATGGTGTTAGAGTCATTATGGTAGGGTTATTAGTTCAATATTTTAAAGCATAAGTTGGATATTTTATGAAATCTGATCAAGATTATTCCCTATTGTAAACCCTAATTAGATTGGGTTTAGGTTTGAAATCATCTAAGTTATTCTTAAACTATAAAGACAAGTTTTTTTATTTTCCTAAGGACCGAAAATTTTGTTCAGACATTGTTCTAGAGAGAAAAATTTTTAGAACTAGTAGAGAAAGATATACATAGGAAACTTTATGTTTCAAATATTTAGTTCTGGGTATAGATATTTTGTACTATAATGATCTTGATTGCATCATATGCTTGTAATAGAATTTGTAAAATTGAAGAGCAAATGATTATATGACCAATCAACCACAAAAAAATATCTCCTCATGTGTATTATGCATTCTCTGATGTATCATTGATTAGTTTTCAATGAGAAGTTTGTAATTCTTTTGCACACAGTATCTTTTCAATATAATAAAGAAAATGTATCTATATGTTTGAGGATTAATAAGTAGAATTTGTTTATATTTTGCAACCATCTATTGTTCTTCCTAATTTCATATGTAGAGCCTAGATTAATTGTGTAGTTAAAAGGGCATAGTATTTTGTGGTAACTTGATCAATTTATTTCTTTGCAGTTATTACATATTGTAAAATCTAGAGACTCCATGGCCCAAATTGATATGCATCAGTTTATAATTTTTCTTCTTTCCTACCATCTTGAACACCCTCCAAAAAAATCAAATTAAAGAACCTTTCAAAGTTTTATTTTAATTTGTGGTTTTTTTTGTAAGATGCACAACCTTACCTATCCAAACTAGCACATGGGTATATTGTAACACCAGTATTGGAATACACTATGTATTGTGTATAGTTTGTATTAAGGTATTATGTAGTGGTTTAAGTCATCAAGTTAGCATCTTAGGGAAACCAAATTTATCTTTCAAATCCAGAAGTGAAGGATGTCTTACCTACCTCAACCATTGGACCTTAATTGCCTAAATTGAATATAATTTTTTGATATTTCTCTGAGTTTGACACCTAGGCACTTGGAATGTTATAAAACCTTAGGGATTTCCAAATAGTAGTTTAGATCACAAACACATATATTTATCCAAATTCTCTAGCAAGATAACATGTGATGAAGAAAATAACTTGTGTTGTTCCCCAACTCTTTTTCTCTTCTAGGTTGACAAGTATCATTCATAGAAATCTACTCCACAACCTGCACCAAGATATTGCATTTAGCTTTGTTATTAACATTTTCCATACCCCATAAATGCTATTTTTTACATGAATTTGATGGTTTGAGAGTAGTAAGATCTAAATTTCCAACATGATTGAGTTCACTTTGTGACTTGTAATTAGTAAATTCACCTTTTAATGATTCCAAGCAACCATTTCCATCTTCAATACAATTTTATGAGCTATCAACTAAATCTTTACATACTAAGCAACATCTAGTGCATAAAAATTGGATATAATAATGATCTAACTCTTTAAGATACCACCTTCTTAAATTTTCTATGGTATTTGCAAAAGATATGTTCTATCCGAGTAACAATAACAACCCATTTTTCTTAACTAATCTTCTTCCTCACTCTACGGTCATATTAAAAAATAGAACACAATTTTTTTCATCATTTGAGTAATATTGTTATCATTCGTAATGAGCCTATTACTATCATACATTCATTAAGACTAACCTAATGAAGTTACAATAGTCCCATTGAAGTTATCACTATCCTAAGATAGTTATGAAAGTCCTAATGAAGTTAAAACCTATCTTTAAAAGGTTATGAAAATCATAATGAAACTATGATAGTCCTAACAAGCATATGATTGTCCTAAATAGCATATGACTATCCTAATGAAGTTATAACTATCCTAATGAACCTATAACTATCCTAAGAATGTAACATACAATCCCAATACACCTATGAATCTCCTAAGAAAGTTAAGACAATTCTATATTTTTATAAACTAATATTTATGTCTTATTTGTGCATACATGTAGAAATCATCATCATGCTAAGGAAACGACCAAAGAATATAACATCAAATGAGTGTGAAAATAAGTATGTGAGAACATATATAACATAGATGTAATGATGTAGGTCACTATAGTGGTTTATTCTATTAAAATGGCATCTACAAACATAAAATTATGTAGGTAAGGTGATATAGATCCATAGTGGATAGCAAAGTGGAATGTATGGGGGAAAGGCAAGGTGCCCCAATGTACAAGGTAAGGTAATGTAAGAGTGTACTATTAGGGAGATGAAACAATGTGGTCCCCAATATAAAGGTATAAAAGTGATAGAAAAATATGTAAGGGGGAGGAATTATACATTTCATATAGGTATATAAATTTAGAAGATATTAATCTATCACATAAATATAGATATTGCAATTAAAATTATTAATAATTTTATAATAAAATAATATATATTAATATCAAGAAAAATGAATACAATAATAAAATACCAACCATAAATTAGAACATATCTCAAGACATTTAATTAAATAGTAAAATTGACAACCCTTCTCAACAACAATTCATATAACTAGTATTGATTTATTTTTTAAAATTCTTAGGAAGTTTAAAACTATTTTATTTAATAAACAATTTATTTTATAGTTTTTTAAAATTTAAGAATAAAATAATTCTTAATAGATAATATAAAATAATTAGTATAGATATCATAATTATATTTATTGATTATTAAAATTATTTTATTTACTTAAAAATGATTTTATTTTACTTTAAAATTATCTACTATAAATATTAATATTTTAAATGAAACTATTAAATTTAAAATAAAAAGTAAAAGATTTTTCATTAACACATTCACACTCCATGCTTTCATGTCATAATAGAATGTGTATCCACATTAAATACTATTATAGATATCTTAAACACATTAATTTAAAAGAAGCCAAAAGATATCTTGAAGTGCCTATACTACATATCTCACTTTATATATATATATATATATATATATATAGACACACACACACACATATATATAGATATATAGACACATATATACATACACACATATATAGATACATACATATATATATATGTATATATGTATATATATATATTAGATAAATAAAAATCTGTTAGGTAAATTAATAGAGATATCTTAAATATATTTATGTCAAAAATATCCATAAATATCAATTTGAAACTATTTTATTTACATAAAAAAAAATTCTTATGAGTTATTTTTTATAATTATTTAATAACTTAAGAATAAAAATAAAATAAAATAGAAAATATAAATAAAATAAAATAATTCTTGATGGCAATAGGCATGGGTTTTTTTCATGTCAGCCTATGGCCTGTGAGGCCATGACTACATGCTTTCTACCTTCATTGCATGTTCTCGTTCCTTCTCAGATCGGTTGTGGTGGTTATTGTTTATTTGGGTGGGGGTTTTTGTGCGTTCAGGAGGGAAGTATACTTTGTTTTTGGTTTCTATTTTCTTATTTCATCTATTGTGTGCTTTCTCGGGGGTATCTTTATATTCTTGTGCTTTCTTAGAGGTGGGTTTTGGCCCTCTTAGGCTTGGTTTTGTCTATTATTTTTGCAAGTTGATCTCAAGCTTAGTTATCTTGGAGGCAAGAAATATTCTATGAGTATGGTTAACCCTAGCAAGGGTTTGTTAAAGAATGGGTGCTTGGAAAGATTGTAGGAATTTCTGGTGTTAGTTATTCAACCTGAGTTTGTGGCTAAGGATGTTGATTAATACACCAATCATGTGTTGATATGAAAATTCATGGGATATAGGTGTCACTCCTCTTTCTTGACTCTTAAATTTGAAAAAATTTGAACCTTGAAGGTTATTTTTATATATTACTAATGGCCAATAGTTTCTTTATGGTGGATTTTTCCTATATTACTAACAAAAATCAGGTGTTTGAAGGGGGGTCATACTTCTACAATTAGGTGGGCCTCTTTATTAAAACATGGCATGTGGGATTCGACTCTACCGAGGAACTCCCTTCTAGGGTTCCAGTTTGGGTGTATCTCCCTTGTCTACCTTTGGAACTTGCTGGCGAACTGATATATTGTGGATGATTTCTCTTTTTCTTGGAAAGCTTATTGGACCCTCTCAATAAATATTGAATAAAAGGGTTCTATCCTTTGCTCAGGTGTGTGTGGAGATCGACTTGAATAATCCACTATTGGATTCAATTAACATGAGAATTGGGTCAATTTTTTGGACCCAACAATTGAATTATGAGGCATTACCTTTTTGATGTTGTTTATGTCATGAATATGGTCACCTTCAGTGGAAATGTCCTAAATTTTTTTATTGCTATTGGTATAACTAGTGTCCCCTCTCAGTTTTCCCCAAAGTTGGAAAAAAGTAAGGATCTTATTCAGGGGGTGGTGGCATAAAATAATGGTTTTGTACATGTTAAGTCCTGTAATAGAGGTATAGGTCAAAAGAGGACTCTCACAGACATGCAAGAAGAAGAAACATGTAATAGATCTGATGATTTAAAGGATTTAGTATAGGGAAGTAGGTGATGGCTTTATTAGTAGGGAACATCCTAGGACTCAGCTTAATGTTAGCTTAGTTCAAGTTTCAGAGAAGGGTCAATCAGCTCAGATGGACATGGATGTCCCTCCCTTAGCTCCTCTATTTGGGTGTGTTGGTTTGGTGCCAGAGATTACTATGGATTTTTCTACCCTTGGTTCTAATCTCCCAATAAAGAAAGGTGTTGGGGAAGTGGGTAAAGGCAAGTATTCTTCTCTTCCTCTGGGCCTATTGTAGAAACCTCCTAAAAAAGCGGCCCTTGAGAAGACTCTTAAATTAGGAAGGAAGAAGGACCAAGAAAAGGTGAAGTTAACTAGTGAGACGTTGGTGGAGTCTAGTTTGATGAGAACTATATACATTTAAAAATGGTTTGGATAAATTTTATTAATTAAATACGATTTATTTGATTAATTAACCCTTCTATTTTCATCTACTTATAAATAAATAGAAATATTTATTTATATAGTTCACTTTTAATTCTTCTATCTTTATCATATTATTTCATCTTAATTAAATAAATGAATTTAATACTTTGTTTTATTTAATTGCCACATTTTTTCCATGTTTATTTAATAAACAAATTTCTATAGTTTGTTTTATTAAATTAAATATCTTCTTTTGCTAAATTGAATAAATCCAAATATTCAATTAAAGCATGTTTCTATAGATATTTCCTCTTTTCACTCATCATATCCACCTACCAAATTAGATATTTGATATTTAATTAATTCAACTCATCCTTCATGGACAAATTTGCAGACAAATTACAAACAAACTTCTTCATCTTCTTCCATTGATTCTTCCTATCCTCTAGCTAAATGTTTTTGTGGGGAGGAACGATCTCCATAATCTTCTCAGGTGTCTTCATCTTTCACCATTGAATCCTTCAAATCAAATCCAAACCCTTACTTGCTGCCACATCACAAATATGTTGTTGAGAATCTATAAATATAGCTTCTTTCTATAGGAAATGGATCCCAGCTTTGTGCAATCTTACTCTACAGAAATATCATTAGAGAAAAGTAAGCATAGAGAAAATAGCAATGATTTTAGAATAGCAATCATTTTAGTATCAAATCATGTAATCATGGCTTCTCATTTAGCTACATCTTAGTTTACAATAGTTTCTTTTATCAGTTTCATGTCATTCTCAGCTACAGTATTATCACCATATCATTTAACAATTGTCATATAGGATTAGGTTCCAACATTCAAATAGTATCTCATTCTCTGATTGGCATTTTAACAGTCACAGTGCTTAACAAATCTGAGAGCCACAGTGATTTGATAAATCTTTGGAGATAGAGAGTAATAAGACCCTTTCAATGGATTTATGCTTTAATTAGATTAATTGTTGTTTAAATCTAGTGATATAATGTCTTATTTAGGTGTGTTTATTATTCTTTATGTATATTTTACTCACACATAAATTGGCACCCACTGTGGGGCTGAAAAACCCCATTTTTAACATCTTTTTCTGAAAAGTATGCTCGAAGACTTCTGACGTGTTTTGTTTTAGCATGATCAAGATTTTTTACGGTGCATATGATGATTATTTTAGTGCATCTAAGTACTGTTACAGTGCATCTAACAGATATTTTGGCACATATAACCACTATTATGATGCATCTAGTATCCTATTTCACCAGTCAAAGGGTTTTCTTTGAGCGCATTGACCCTTTCTTTTAGCACATGCATCAATTTATATAGCACATAGGACTCTTATTTCAGCTCATTCAAATTTTATTTTGGCACATCTAATTATTGTTATGGTGCATCTAAGTATTTTTACAAAATCTTGGAAATCGAGAATTAATCACTATTTTCTATCATAGGTACCAAAAAATGCTCGTCAAAGACAATTTTTGGAAACACTTACGCTGGTCAAAGACAAATTTACAAATTACTAATGGTGTTTGTAGGGATTTAATTTCATTATTCTTTTTTTCCTTTGGTTAAGATAGTGCATCTAGCTTAATTAAATAAATAGTTTGAACCCCATGTCTATTGTGTTTCAAAAGCAATAGGCTTATGCTCTCCCCTTAACTGGGTGATCAAAATGTTATACTTGCTATCCTACTTTATCAACACCTTTAGAAGGCCTGTCGTAGTGGAAAAAAGTAATCACCCTACAGGAATGACCTAAGTGGGAACAACCAAAGCCAAGTTTTCCAACCCACTCTAATCAAAAGTGAATTTGGGGAAACCCACAATTCAATGGAAGTGTGCAAGATAATCATCCCAAAAATATTTGTTCTAAATATTGGGAGGTCTCCTAAGGGATTTTATCAATTTACACTCTGAATGGATACCCTATCTACGAAATTTAGTGTAGAATCCAAGCATGTCAATTTCAAAACACTTTTTCTATCACAGTGCAAGGGGAGGGAAGAATCTACCCCCAAGACATTCACCATATAACTATTAGAGACTTTAGCCAAAAGTGGAGGATTCGACTTTGGTTAAGAATCAAAAAAGGGAAAAACATGGGCATCCTCTAGGGGGTGAGAAGGTTGTGTGAGCTAACATAGTTGCAAGTTGTGGGATACAATATTCTAAGTGACCTTTTGAGATAGAAAAGTGCTTGAACTAGTGAGATATTTTTACCTCCCATCAGATAGTGGACATTAGAACTCAGATCTTTATTAGAACAAAAATAGTTTCTTAGTCAAACCAGTGTCTTATGCTTGGAAAAATTGGACCTTACAAGTCAAACTCTTTCAAATTAAACCAATATCTTACAATTTTAAATTTCCTTATTATCAAACACATCTCTTAACTATTAAGTTAAGTTTCATTATTAGGATCAGTCATCCTACAATCAAGAAACAAAACGGTATAGAAAAGAGAAAAATATAACTTAGTCACATCAATAGAATTTATCATTCTATTTGACTTAGTTATTATCTTTGGCACTACTTCACAAAAGATAAAATTTTAGTGAAAACCCCAACACTTGTATGTCCATTCTAACAAGGTTACAAATACAAAAACTTAGAGAGAAAGAAATTGAAACACTAAATACCATGGCTGAGGAAAATCCCTTTCACAAATTCCACCAAAATGATGGTAATGAAATAACTGAAGAGGATATCCAAACGACACAACAAGATCCTAACTTGCATGAATTTATGGAAAAAGTTTTGGAAAAGGATGGAGAAAAATACCTTTTGATGCTAGCTGAACTAGGTGCAAAAATTCCAAAGGACTTTGACATTAATTGACTAAAAGAAGCACCTATAGGAGCTAAAACTGAACCACAAAACACAAATCAAGTGAATGTCCTAACACATCAAATGAAAAACTTACAACAACAACTTCAAGATATGAACATAGGGACCACAAAAAGGTACTCTTTACAAGACATAATTTTTCCCTATCCTTTTGATCCAAGTTTAGACATGATACCATTTCCTAGACATTGCAAATTCGCAAAATATGAGAAGTAAAGTGGTAAAATTGATCCAATTGATCATGTGAGGGAATTTAGAACCATGAGTTTAGAATTTACACAAGAGGAAACTTATCTAATGAGGCTATTTCCAAGAAGCCTAGGAGGTCAATGTATGGAATGGTTCTTTAAACTACAACCAAGAATTTGATCTTTTGAGGAAATAGTCAACATGTTTATCTCACAATTCTCCTATAATATTCAACATGAAATAACAATAAAGGACCTTTACAATATAAAAAAAAAGAAAGGTGAAACATTCCTATCATTTCTACAATGATGGAGAAGGTTGTTTGCTAGGTATCCTCATTCCATACCTAAAGAGGAAAAGATGGAACTATTCATTGGCAACCTAACTGATGAAATGAGCTACAAGGTTGAACTATAATGCTCAACAACATTTGAGAAAGTGATTGAACATGGGCTCAAGATCGAAGAAGCCTTGGTCAAAAGAGGGGTAATAAAACATTACAATGAAGGATCAAATAATAAAAACTCCTTGAATCACTATAACAACAATGATAAACTGAAGTTTTGGCAGAATAATAGAAATACTGGTAATAATGATGCTACAAATGAGACACAAATGAGAAACTAGTATTTAATTTGACAACAACAATTACAAAGACCAATCAAAAACATGACCAAAACATCAATCAAAGTGTCAATCAAAACAAAAATATGAACAATGGAAAATCTAAAGGTAACAATCATATCAAAGACCATCAAATCAAAGAAGATTTACACCATTAGGACAAATGCTAGAATTAACAATGAGAGAACTTCTTACACGTGCACTTATCACATTACTTAAAGTAAGAAATTGGGAACCAAAAGTAAAGCCATCTTGGTGGAATGACACAGACTATTGTGACTTTCACAAAAAACAAAGGACATAAAATGAATGATTGTATGCAGTTGAAACATCTAGTACAAGATTTGATTGACAACAAGAAAGTGTTCATAGAAGGACATCAAACGAACAATGATCATAGCGCATTCAAAAATCCTTTACCAAATTATGAAAAGGGAGAATCTTCTTCTACAAATAGTAAAGGTAAAAATGTAAACTACATTTATTACATCACTATTCATTGTATTTATGAGGCTGAGAAGAATGATGTCAGTGATAATCAAATATATAACATTGGAATCAATGACATCATACCACTAAATTTGATCCTGAACATGGTCACATCTAACAATCAAATCAATGTCATAAAAATTAGGGAAAATCAAGATTACCAATCGATCAACCTGACAAGGGGCCAATCCAAGGTAATATTGAAAGGATTTGCATCTAAAACCACTGCTACCCCTTCAAATCAATACAACATAAATTATAGAAAATCTTGGCACAAATATCAATATTAGAACTCCTTAAAATCTCACTATCTCATAAGGAGGTTTTGGAACAAGCTCTTGTGGCCACAATGATACCCAATAATCTGGAAGTTTTCCAATTCCAAGCTATGGTGGGACACTTAACCACACCTCACTACCTATCATTTTCTAAACAAGATGATGTATCACTTAATCATTCACATAATTTTTCCCTTCATATTGAAGTCTTAATCCATAAACACTATGTTAAATGTGTCCTAATTGGTGGTGGAGCTAGTTTAAACATTTACACTTTAAAACTAATCCATGCACTAGGTTATTCTAATAATGCTATTGATGCCAGAAGGAAAATCACAATAAAATCCTATGACAAAGAAGAGAGATCCTCCAAAGGATTGATTGTGTTGTCTATTCAAGTAGGACCAATTGTGAAGAATATAGTTTTCCAAGTGCTAGACAAAGTGCTAACATATAATATACTCTTGGGATGTCCTTGGATTCACAAAATGCAAGTAGTACCTTCAACTTATCATCAGTTCTTAAATTTTCATGTTAATGGACAAGAAGTTACTATTTCAACTGATTACAACAATCCCCAATATTGTTACATGCTTAAAATAGCTCAAGACACTTTTGTGCCCCATAATAGGGAAGAAAAAACTTCTAATTCATCCAATAGTGAAAGACAACCAAACATTGTATCTAACTGGGTTGAGAAAAAGGAACAATCAAAAGATACAAGTGTTGTTGACTCCATTCCATCAAACAATGAAGGTCAACTGAATTCACTATCTCAGCAATTCAAAGAAAATATCAAGTTAACAAACAAAGGTATGGGAGTGTATTCCATTGGGAAATCTCTATCTTTCACAGCTACTACCATCTCCATGATCATATGGACAACCATCAAAATTAAAACAACAGTCATCACAACCTACCACGATTTTGGATGATATATTTGTAAAGGAAAGTACTTTAGAAGATGAATATGAAGATAATTCCATCCTCAATTGTCTCTATAAAGATGAGGAAGAATCTACAACGATAAATATTAGCATAAAGACAGATCAATATGGAAAGGGAAAATAAATATTAGAGAAAATGGGGTATGAAGGACAAGGACCTATTGTAAAAATAAAAGAGGGTGTTGTAGAACCCATCCAACCTCTTACACTCCATCCAAAGGACAAAACATGACTATGTTATATAGGGGAAACAAAAGAATAAATCACTCATAAAGTTGTTCAAAGGATCCTTCAAATGAAGGATAGTTCTAAAACAGATTCCAATGAATATGAGTGGGATTCTTTATTTGAAGTATCATACAAGGCATACAAGTTGATGTCATAAAAGAGTATGCACCCACATGTGAGGAGGTACAAAGTTCAAGGACTAGACTCCTTTTATTTGGATAAAAAAATATCGATGACTCAAGTGATAATGAATAAACATTGAGTGAAATAGATGACTTGGAGGAGATTAATATCATAGAACTTGGCATTGCTATTGAAAACCTTGACAACATGGCCATTGGAACCCTCACTACCATTGACCTTAGCCAATCAAATGACCTTTTACCCTTAATACATCCTGAACTTATTGATTGGGAACCAACTAAACCTATTAATGTACCTATCTTTGTGAATGATGATGCTATCATTAATTTCCTTTGTTGTGACACACCTGACATGAGTTCTACTCATAAATCTCATAATGATGCTTTGGGTCAAGAGGGTGTCAAATCTTCCAGTTGCAAAATTGAAAACATGAATAATGGATCTAAAGATGAAAACCATTCAATGCCAGTATTTGATCTCGGAAAAGTAAAAATAAAGAACGCATCTGACAGTGTAAACCTCTTTGAGGCACCAAAAGATGGGATATTTGACACCCTTCCAAAACACTATCATGAAATATCATCATTATTGGTGGAGCCTACACATTCTATCAATATTTGCACAACATAAAAAGAAAAAACTCTACATCTGGAAACATCTATGACAGAACAAGAAAAGCTTGAATTCATCAATTTATTTGAAGACAAACACATTAAATTTTCTTGGTCTTACTCTGATATACCAAGTTTAGACCTAGATCTTCTAATGCATCATTTATCTCTACCATCTGGGATAAAACCTTTGAAGAAAAAACTAAGGAAAATGCATCCGCATATTTCCTTGCTAGTAAAGGAAGAGCTACAAAAGTTGTTAGATGTCAGATTCATCAGATCTATTGATTACGCTGAGTGGATTTCAAATATTGTACCTATTTCTAAACTAAATAACAGTATTAGAATATGTATTGACTTCAGAGATCTCAACAAGGCATGCCTAAAGGATGATTTTCCTTTACCAAACAGTGACATTATTGTAGACTTAATAGCAGGACATGCCATGTTATCACTAATGGATGGATTCTTAGGTTACAACCAAATCAAAATAGCATCAGAAGATCAAGAGAAAAAAATTCACTTGTCCATGGGGAACGTTTTGCTGGAACATCATGCCCTTTTGGTTGAAAACTGTAGGGGCTACATATCAGTGAGCAATGACCACCATTTTCCATGACATGATGCATAACTTTATGGAGGATTATGTGGATGATATATTAGCAAAGTCATATACTAGAGAAGGACATCTAGAGATCCTGGACAAAATCTTTACCAAATTAGAGAAGTTCAATGTTAGATTAAATCCTAAGAAATGTGTGTTTGGTGTTATATAAAAAAAGCTTCTAGGATACATAGTTTTAGAAAAGGGTATCAAAGTGGATCCCACCAAGGTCAAGGCCATAAAGTAAATTTTTCCACCGAAGAATATCAATCAACTATGGTCTCTACAGGGTAGGCTACAATCAATCAGGAGGTTTATCTCCCAATTAGCATAAAAAATCCATCCATTCAATCATTTGCTACATAAGAATGTCTCTTTCAAATGGGATCAAGGGTGTGAAACAAATTTCAATCAAATAAAGCAATACCTAATGTCACCACCCATACTAATTCCACCTACAAAAGATAGACCATTATTACTATACATTGCAACAACTGATATTTCTTTGGGTGCTCTATTGGCACAGAAAGATCCTACGGGAAAGGAAGAAGCTATTTATTATATCAATAGGACCCTGAATGGTTATGAGATAAATTATACCTTCATCAAGAAATCTTGTTTAGCAATGGTATTTACTACACAACAATTCCGGCATTACATGTTAACCCACACAGTCAAACTCATAGCAAAGATTGATCCATTAAAGTATTTACTCAGCAAGGCTTCCCTAACAAGAAGACTAGCCAAGTGGGTCATGATATTAAGTGAATTTGACATCTAGTATGTAGATTGAAGAGACATCAAGGGTCGGGTGATAGCCGATCAGTTAGCCAAAGATCCACTACCAAATAATCATCTGATAAGCATTGAGTTTCCTGATGAAAAAATTCTTACTATGACAACACAACAATGGTTGCTTTATTTTGATGGGTCATACACACAATGTGGGTCAGGTGCGGTGATTTTGTTTATTACACCTCAAGGATATACCATCCCAAAATCCTATAGAATCATGTTTCCATGTACAAATAATGTAGCTAAATATGAGGCATTAATCATTGGCATAAAAGAGGTAGTTGAATGGAAGATCACAGAGCTACAAGTATATGGAGATTCACAACTAGTCATTTATTAGGTTAATGATGGATATCAAACCAAAGATGAGAAGTTGATGCCGTATAAGAAAATGGTGGATGATTTCAAAAATTAGTTTGTAGATATTAAATTTGAACAGATTCCAAGGGTAGAAAACAAAGTTTCTAATGCTATGGAGACGATTTCTTCTCTCTTACAAATTCCAAAAAAAATGAGGTTGTTATGAGTTTATGGTGGAACAAGTGTCTAATCTTGCTTATGATAATCCTGAATCTCAAACCATATGCCATATAGTTGATTTTGAATCCTCAATCTATGGAAAGATCTATGCTTACCTAAAAGACAATATCCTTCCTCTTGATCATTCCAAAAACTAGAACCACAACTTCATCCGCCAAACCACATGACATACCTTAACTGTTGACATACTTTACCATCGAGGTCTGGATGGTACTCTTCTCCAATGTCTAGAACATAATGAATCTGAGACAACCTTCCATGAGGTTTATGAAAGCATTTGTGGAACTCATTTAAGCAGACTAACTCTAGCAAAGAAACTCCTCCGTTTGGGGTATTACTAGCCGAACATGGAGAAGGAGTCTTTTCAGTTTGTGAAGTGTCATAAATGTAAAATCCATGGTAACCTAATCCATGCACCCACACAAGAATTGCATTTGTTCACTTCAACATGGCCTTTTTTTCAATGGGGATTGGACCTAGTAGGAAACAATAATCCGTCTTCATCTGATGGACACAAATTTATAATCATGGCCACATAGTACTTTACAAAGTGGATAGAAGTTGTTCCCTTGACAACAATCCCTAGAAAAAATATTTATTCTTTCATACTGAATTACCTCATTTGTCGGTATGGCATTCCTTAATCCATTGTCACAAACAATGGTAGACCTTTTAATAATTAGGATGTTTAGGAACTATGCGAGAGGTTTCATATCCAACATTTTTTTCAACACCGTACTATCCTTAAGGAAATGGACAAGTAGAGGCCTCAAACAAAATGATTCTAAAAATCCTAAAGAAAATGGTTAATGATGTTGGATGTGATTGGAACAGTCAACTAAACCTTGCTCTATGGGCACACCAAACCAGCATTAGGACACCTACAAGAGCTATACCTTATGCCTTGGTATATGGATCAGAGGCCATCCTACCTATTAAGGTAGAAATACCATCACTCCATGTGTCACTAAAGGGAATTATATCAAATGAGGATTATAGTGTCTAGAGTTCAAGAACTGGAACTATTGGATGAACATTGTCAACAAGCTATGGACCATTTAAATGCATATCAACATAGAATGTCTAGAAGCTACAATCACAAACTAAAACCTAGAGTATTTCAGATTGGTGACTTGGTCCTAAAGGAAAACCCTCGAAATCAAAAAGACAAAGAAAAGAAAGGGAAATTTGAACCTAACTGGCTAGATCCCTTTGTTTTCATATCAATCTATGGATCTGGAGCCTATAAACTGTCTATACATGAAGGGGACTTGTTGATGAACCTATCAATAGTCTCCACCTCAGAAAATTCTACATTTGAATCATCTAGTGCATGGTTAAAGTTCTAGGAAAATGGTCACCTTGATGAAAACCTGGAAAATAGGCATCTTGGTGATAGAAAGAAACAAAAAAATACAAAAAAATTGAAAAAATACAAAATACAAAAAAATAAAAAAAAATACAAAAAAATGAAAAAGAGATAAATACAAAAAAATCTGAAAATCTGAAAAAGTGCAATAAATACACATAGTGAGAACCTAGAAATAGGCGCTTCTTGTGATTTAAACTAGTTTTTCCATCTATTGGAGACATGTCTTGATCATTCACTTTCACCACCATTCCGCCTATCATTTGAAAAGAAAACCTCATGTACATATCCTGGAAAATTTGTGGTCATGTCTCACCCTAGCTTGGGGGAAAAATCCTAAACTCGTTGGGGGCAATAAACTTGAGCTTAAAAAAATAGACAAACAACAGTATGACAACACAACAAACACAATGATCATAGTGAAACCCAACATTGAACATACATCAAACATCAAAAAATTTAGAAAATCAACCATCCATGTCAAACAACTAAAATAAAATCAATCCAAACTTTAGATGGATGATGTTCTTTTGAATCATGATTTTATCACTTTAGCTTGAATGTTCAAATGTTGTACTTTGATTTTTGTTATCATTTCTTTGGAGCACCTTGATGATGTATTGAACTAGAGAAGCTAGGAAGGAAAATGGTATTTTCCTTGTCTATTGTTTGTTAATTGATCATTATTTTGTTGGAGTATAGTTAACACTAAGAGGGGGGCTGAATAAGTGTTAACAAACAAATTAACCCTTTTTATTTCTTTTAACAATTTTCAGATCATGAATGAACTTATGAAATATCAATTAAATGAACAAACACATATAATAGATTGACACAAATATTGTCTTGAGTGGAAACCCTCTTGGGGAATAAAACCACTTGAACTTGGCCTCACTGGCCTTATCTTAAAATAATCTTTGTACAAATCCTCACTGGCTGATTTGTCTCACTGACAATGGTGCTATCTCACTGATAGTCTTATAGTGATATCCCACTGATAGTCTTTTGAAATTTATAAGTATGAAAGAATTGTAAATACAGAGTTGATCTCTGTTTCAAGAATTGCATACTCTGTTCTGCAGTGACCTTAGAATCAGAGTCACAAATTCCAACTGCATAAACCAATATATATATTTCCTTTCTGAAACATATATTCTGTTCTTTTCAAAATATCTCATCATTTTGAATATGAGCACAATGAGGTATTTAACATGTTCTCTATTCTCAAAAATAGAATTGGGAAAACCCTTTTGAAAAACTGAATCACCAACTTCCATTGAAAAATTGAAACTGAAACTTCCTTTGTTGGTTGTAAGAGCAATTTTTTGTAAAAAATGCTTAACCAAAATCCATCTGATCTATACAACATCCATGTTGCTAAGAATACTTTAAGAATAATCAATAAGTAACTGTCATTTACCTTGCAAAAACTAACACCCTTATCCAAGATAACTAATCATAGCCAAACACACAATAAACTCACAAAAATAAGAATGTTCAGCTTACAAGTTTCAAACAACAACAAACATTTGAATAAACCCTTAATCCTCAATAGTAGACCCGACCAGGGTTTCTATTTGACTCTCTTTAACAAAAAAAACATGTATTTACAGACCCGACATAAAGATAATCATGAATGATTTCTTTCTAATGTTGACATAAAGATTTTCTCGGGTTATTCAAACAGAATATTAACCACACAGACCCATTACTAAGATTTGCACAGGTTATTATTAACAACTAATTTAGCCTAGAAATCACACAAGCCCAGATAAACTCAATGATCATGAGTCAACTGATTAGAATTATGAACAAGATAGACCAATGCACATGGGTTACTATAAACAAAAAGAAAAAGAAAAAAGATTAGACCTGATGTCAGCACAACCAGAACATCTTCACTGTTGCTCTTTATTGTAATTTCTTGTCCCCTTGAAAACCATGCAACTGACCTCTGAAACAATATTTTCTTACCACCGTTACCATGTTTAGGGTAACAAACTGTAACAAACAAAAATGAATCAAGTACCAATGCCCATCAAAGTGCAATACCCCTCATACTGTTTAGACTTATTATTTTCTATGCTTTGGTTTGATACTGTGATGATACAATTATTGTTTGGTTTAGTGGTTTGATTTGTAGACTATTGGTGATTCTACTTATACACTTGAGGATTTGATTATTTCATATGACATTGTGGTTGGTTATGTTAGTTGATTTTCTGAATTATATTATGATGCAGTGATTTAATAAATTATGTCATGAGATGAAATTTTTAGTTTAGAAATGTTATGTTATCAGTTATATTATAATTGTTAGGATAGATGTGATAAAGGATAGTGTAGCATCACTCGTTTGTGAGTGCTCTGCTACGCTGCAATTCCTTCTCATAATGCAATGCTTCGATTTAATGCTTTGATTTTATATATATATGTATGCACATGTACACGACTTCGTTTGTATGCAGGATTTGCAGGTACAAGTCTCCATTCCACCTGCTTCGGCAGGACAGGGCGAGCACCAATAGCCCAACGGTTAAATGTTGAAATAGAGGTGACAACGAAGTCATCTCATCCCATGATGTCAGACCGTCTTGTCTAAATGGTTTTGTGCGTTCTTGTAGTTGTCGTTCGTTGTGGGTCATGTTTGTGTTTTGTTGTATTTAATTGATGTTGATATTTTATAAGTTGTGAATTAATTTAATTAAATGATGGAAATAATTGTTTATTTTAATGTTAGATTAAATTGTATTTAAATATTTAAATGATGTATTTATTTTTGAAAGTCATGAGTTTTATTGTGTGATAATTATAATGTTAAATTGTGTGTTATTTATTTTAATTAATTATCTTGTTGAGGATAATTATTAGAATAAATTATTTAAATTAAATAGATAATGTGATGTGCAAGTAAAGTGGTAAATATAGAAATTAAAACAATAAAACAAATAAAAGAATGAAAAAGTTGTGAGAACGAATAAGAATACAGATCTAATTAAAAAGCTTGCTTTTAAAAAATTATTTTCTTTTATTTTTGATTTTTAGAGTTTTTTGGAAGAAATTGACAATATGTTTTATTTAATTAGGAATTTTGTGAGTTTTCACACACACAGAAGATTAGTGAGACAGAAGTTGCACAAGTTATTGATTATGTATTTTTGAATATGAGGAGAATATTTTTCAATCTTTTGCTATATTTTGAGGAGAGTTCTTGAAAGGGATTGGGAATCTATTACTGGTTATTCTGGAGTCTTTTGAACAAAGGATTGGGTTTGAGATTTGAGCATGGTTACTCAGAGGAGATTTTGAAGCAAGAACGAGGAGCTCTTTGGAGAGGCCATTAGAATCAATGAGCATCACCAGATTTTTGAATAAGCGCAGGACTCTAGGTTTCAAATGTTTCATCTCATTCTTCTTTCTGTTTCTAAAAGAAATTAGATAAATAAATGAATATATATGATTGATTGTTTGAAAGAAAAAGAAAACCTTCATTAGAAATTTAATGATTCCTAGTTACCAAACCAATAGGAGAAGATTATTGTCATTGAGAAAACATTATGTAATTTCATTTATAGTTGGATCTTGAATAATATTGTTTCTTTTTAGAAATACATTTGATTTGAATATATATATATGTTCTGATTAAAAATATAATATTAGTGAACAAAAAGTTGGGTACAGAGAAACCTCTGTCTGATTAGAGTTATTAGATATATTCTTAGAGATTAGTATATATATAAATGTGTGTATATATATATATATTTATTTAATATGAATTATAAACATATGTCTATTGATTTCTTAAGTTTATTTTTGTTTTTACTATCAAACCAGAATGAAATTTTAATTTAATATTATGTTTGGGTTCGAGCCGAACCAGTACAAGGTCGGCTGAATTGCTTTGGAATTTTATTTATTATTGTTTATAAAACTGATTTTTTTAAATATGGGAAAAAAAAATTTATATTAAAAATTTCTTTTAAAAAAAAAATTAAATAAGTTTTGGGAGGAGTTGGGAGGGACAGCGCTGGGCCGTACCCCCCAGGCCCCCCACTATGGCACAGACTGCCATAGCAGTCCTTATGAACTGTTGTGCGCAAGTCTGTAGGACTACTGTGTGCATCATCTATAGGATGTTGTGTATAGTAGCCCGTGGGGACTGCGCAGCAGTCCCCACTTGGTCCTCTGTTATTTGTTTTGAATTCATTTATTTTCATATATATGAATTTATATATATATATAAATATATATATATGTATATTTATATATAAATAAATATATTTATATTTATATTGATATTTATTTATTTATTTATTTTTGTTTGTTTTTATAATTATATATATATATATATTTAAATATATATATATAATTATTATTAAAAATATATATATATAGAAATAAAGAAATGTAATTTTTTTTAGAAATAAAATATAAATGATTTTTTAGTATAATAAAATTTAATGTATTTTTAGATATTAATCGGATGTTCTTTGTTAAGAATTAAAAATTTTGACGTAGGATTATAAACTTGTCGTGTTCTTTATATCGATTCAAAATTGAAGTGTTTATGCAATTGAGTGAATCGTTTTCCTTAAACTATCAAATCGTGTGGTCTCACTATTGTTTTCCATTTAAATGATTGTAAACTTTACTCGTCAATGTGGGAACCATTGTTTGTTTGAGAACCCTTGTTCCAGAGGCTTGTTTATTTTGAATGTTATTCTCATCTTGAATTTATTCTTTTGGAATTAAAACTTAATGGTTTATGTTTGGAAGGGTTGAACGGTTTGTTAAGACTTTTGGTTATGAATTATTGCAAGAGGGTTAATGCCTCGCGTGTTCTTGTTGTGGTATTATGTTTTTTATGTTTTAGTTCAACCCTTGCCTAGTTTTGATTTATGTTAGGGGTCATAGGGAGAGTGGCTCTTCGAGGGCGCCAGCGCCTCAAGTAAGAGGAAGTGCTCAAGTGAACCCACGTAAGAGTAGTTAAACAAGTGATAACCTAAAAATAGAATTTAGGGGGATGGGTAGTAAAAAACACAAGATAATTAACATTGGATTCCTCATCTATGCATTAGGGCTATCATAGACTAATGATAGACTAAGTAGGCCATGGTCAGAAAAGTCAGTATCTCGTCTTCATGAGAGGTTATCAACTCCGCATGAGCTACCCTATGGTGTCGATGCCTCAAGTAGGAGGAAGGGCTAGGGGATCCATAGATGGGTGTTGGTGCCTCAGTTGGAGGAAGTGCCACGGGATCCCATGAGAGCTATGCGATGACACTCTCCACTTGACACCTGTTTACCTTGTTTCTTTTTGCCTCTGGAATTTTGTACTAAATTGTTGTTTTATAATTATATGGAATCATGTTCTTTTTATTATTTCATATTTATTTGGAAGTGTATTTTGTATGTTGTATCAGTTCTTCTGGAAATGTATTTTGGATGTTGTTTCGGTTCTTCTAGTTTTGTACTCTTATTGTTTATTCAGATTGTTGTGAAAATAATTTATGAATGTTCTTTGGTGACTTGTTCTATTGTTAATCCCTTATTTAATTGTGATGATTTTCATAGCTTGTTCTTATTATGTGGACTCATGAATGTTGTGGTTTATGTCATTGTAAACCTTGAGTTTGCATCTGTTATTGTACTATGATGTTCATGGAGTTAGTCTGACAATCATGCTCAAGTTAACTTCCTTGTCACCTCTGAGCATGGGGGGTGAGTTATTCATAATTCACATGGTTGGGTGGAACGTGCTCCACACCCATTGGGTTCCCCATCAGCATCCTCTTCTCAACATATCTACAATCAGAGTTGTACCAGTGTTTCCTTGTTATTCAGATGGTGTAGTTTGTATCATCCCACATGTTTGGGAAATTCATTGTAATTCTTATATCAAGAGATTGTAATGTAACATTAAAATGATGATGTAATAGTTAGGATCATTTGTATTCTCATTAAGACATTTATTATGGTTGTATTATGAGATGTATTAATATTCTTGCTCTTGGTTCATGGATATACATTTATTCTTGGTTATTATAATATAAATGGTTACGTGGTTTATCATTATCCTTCATTTCCATTTAGTTGTTGTGATGTAACCTCGCGTGCCCCAGAGAACTAAGTGTTATAGTGTGATGTAATATGCTATGTGATTATGGTTAATGTTATTGCATGTTCAATTTAATTGTTTTAAAAAAAAATTATTTGCAATGTGTGTGTTCTCTGGGGTTTGCACGACGGGCGTTACACAAAGCTTCATAGAAGATTTCAATTGTGACATAATGTCTTTTCAAATTCGAGAATTATGATGGGAAACAATTCACATTCAAAAAACAAAATAATTTCCACTGACAATGCAATGATTATTTTTGACTTTATAAAACACTATCATTGCAACCTTTTGTCATTTCAATATTATCTTTGAGAAAACACATTTTGCCACTTATCAAGGATTTACTGACAATGATACCCACATTATATTAGTAATCATCAAACCTTATTTGTAGATGCACTATGGCAATGTGTTTCCTTATAAAAATGTAATGTACCTTTTGAACATGTAGCAACCCTCCATTTTGGCTCTTTTGGTCGGACAATGTTTCCTTTGTTATGTTTTGTTCTGCTATTACTTTGACTTTGGTACTTGGTTACTCTTTGATCACTAACTGTTAAGTGATGCGAATGTTATATTTTGATGTGATGGTATTTTACTCTGATGTGATCATTATGGTATGTTATGAAATAGCCTAGTAGATATTTAATTAACAATGCTTTATGCTTTTGATTATATTATTGATGTTAGACTCGTCAGTTAGTAAGACTGTATTGGTGAAGGGGACATGATCCTACCACTCGCTTATGAGCGCCCTATGATTCTAAGATTTCCTCTTTACGGTGTGTTTTATTATATCATATATATGCATGTTTGATATATTCTTTGTTCGCAGGTTGATAGGTATAGGACATCGACTCCACCTGATTTCCCAGGTTGAGCATGTCCATTGGCCAACGGTATTTGATTGGGAGATAGTAGCTAGGTTTTTCGTGCCAAGTTATCACCCTAGTCATAGTGTGTCGTCGGGTGTTAGTCTCGGGTTAAGTTGCTTAATTGTTGTTCATCTCTCCTTGATTTATTTAATTTCAAGTTGAAAAAAGGTAAATAAATGGCTTTTGTATTTAGATTTTTTATTAAATAAATTTAGTTGCAATGTTAGAAATGTTAATTATCTTATTAATTAATTTAATTTAATTAATAAAATAATCTAATCTTGGATTAGATTTATTTTATTGATTAATTAAATTAATGGAGATGAATTGAATTAAGTTATTCATTTTGGAATTAATAGATATTTTGATTGAAATTGGAAAAATGAAAATATGTTTTAAATTGCATTTTTTTGAAAATTAGTATGTAAAAGATTTTTTTTTAAAAGGATTTAAACTCCTTTTTTGTGGAAAGGAAATTTTAAAAATGTATGAAATTCATGTTGAAAGAAATTTTGGGTTTTAAATTTTTTTAAAAATCAAAATATGTAGTACCCCTCCATTTATGCTTATGCTTTCTTTTGCTATGCTTTCATACTGTTAGACTTATGATGTTTGTTGGATATTGTGATCGCTGGTTTTGAGCGATAGTGGATTATTCCGTGACATGATGATATTTGTTTGATGATTATTGTTTCAGACATGATATGATTTAGCGTAGATGTTTACTTTCAGTTGTTTATTGATATGCACATGCTTATGATGGACTAACAACAGTTATTCATTTTCGTCAGTTTGTTGTGAAGTGTATTGGTGTGGAGAACGAAATCGCATCACTCGCTTGTGAGTGCCCTATGATATCTATGATTTTCTCCACACGGTGTGTCTGTTTAATGCTTTATATATATATATATATATATATATATATATATATATATATATATATATATTTGTATGCACGTTATTTCCTTGGTTACAAGATTTGCAGGTACATGACACCGACTCCACCTGTGTAATCAGGTCTGAGCGTGTCAAGACTCAACGGAATTGTTGATCGAGAGATAGTAGTTAGGTTTATCCTAGTCTAGTCTTTAACCTTGGTCTTAGTACATTGTCAGTTTTCAGTTTTGAGTCATAGGTTGTGTTGTATTTTCTGTTGGTTAAATCATTTTGAAAAGGTAAATTTGGTTAATTTTAATGTTGGAATATTGTGTTTAAATTGTTGATATTTAATTAATGTTTAAATGTAGTAGGAATTACTTGTTTAATAATTTAATTCATTAATTAGCTTATTTGGTTAATTAGTTGATCTTAAAAGATTAAACTATTTTAATTAAATTAATTAATTAATTATATTAAATTATTAAGTGGGAAATTTATATTTCATTTGGAAATTAATTAAATTGTATTTAGAAAATATAGAAAATAAAATAAAAATAAAATGCATGTAAATTAAAATTGAGTTTTGAAAATTTAAAAAAATAATTGGAAAATTGATTTTCAAATTTTAAATTTAATAAAATTGAAATTACATGCAAAAATTTAAAATGGCAAAATTGCCGAGAAGTGGAGAAGATATTTTTCTCAACCACTTCTCGACATGTGTGTGAGTGCCATAATTGCATACGGTTGTTGAAATTTTCTCACGGAGGTTATTGTGGATCTAGGATTTTGCACGGGGCTATTGAATTGCCTCACGGGAAAATTTTCTGAGACTGGCAAAAAATTTATTTTACTGTGTTAAAAATCCAATTTTTTTTCTTAGAAGTTGTGATCTCTCTGTATTTGGGTCGTGATTCTTGTGGAAGATCCTTCAGAGGATCTCTTTTGTTGGTTGAAAAAGATTTTGGGGGATATTGTGCACTTCAGACAACAACAAAGGCAAAAAAACTTTATTCTACAGTAACGGGAAAAATAGGTACTTCTCTTTGTGATTAAATTAATTTCTTAAAAAAAAAGTCTGAGTGTATGTCTGAATATGAAAGCTGTAATTTCTTTTTGAGAAAAATTTAGAAATTAAATCTGTGAATTATGATTTCTTTTATGTGAATAAATTAGAGCAAAAAAGAATTTATATTATCAATAGAAATCTACAGAAAAGTTGACAGAATCTTAGAAGAATTTCTAGTTAAAATTATCTGTTTATATTAAAGAAATTTCTGGTAGAACCTACAGAGGAAAAAAATTTATGATTTGAGTCAGAAACCCTCTGTAAAATTGAAGATGAAACTCTCTGATTTGGAAATAAAAGATCTTGATAAATTTTGTGAATCAAAACCTCTGATAAATTTACCAGTAGTATTTATTTTTAATTGTTGATTTCTTGATCACCCAGCAATTATTTAGTATTTAAAATTTTTATATGGAACTGTATACTAGAACTATATACTGTAATTTTGAAAAGATTGTTATTTTTATTTTTAAAATAAATAAATAAAAACCCTGATGAAATCGCTGTACGGCAAAATTTTATACAGGGGATTTTATTTAAATTTTTTTTATGTATATGAGTGTGGGGTCTGGGGCTACCACAGCCGCCCCACAAGGGTTGCGGACTGTGGGCAGCCGCTGCCCATAGCCTGCAGTCCTGTGGGGAGGCTGCATAGCAGCCAAACCCCCTCATAGGGTATGGTGCACAGTAAAAGGCTGCGAGCCATTTAGAATATGTAGTTTTAAATTAAATTTTATATTTCTTTTTTTTCTTTTTATGTTTATATATTATTAATACTTATTTTATATATAATATATTTAAAATATATTGTATATATTATATGTTATTAAAATATATAATATATGTTTATTAAGTGTTTAAAAACTTATTTGGCATAATAATTATAAAATAATATAATTGGTAAAATAAAATAATTACTTAAATAAAAAATATATATATATTTAAGTGATTGTTATATTTTGGAACAATAATAAGTATATATAGTGAAATTTGATTTTATTAAGTGAATATTTTTATTATTCCAATTGATGATTATGTTATTATATGAAACTGAGTCAATGAAGATTAGTTTTGAGAACACAACCCTTTTTTTACATTGTCAAGAAAAGAATTATAATCTATTGATTTAACTTCTTGATATTTCTTTAGACTTGACTAAATTTAGTAAATCTTAATTATAGATGTTTATTTTCCTTGATATGCTTTTAAATTGTATTTTCTTTTATTGGGAAAATGGGGATTTTTACGTGTTTTCAAGTCTTCCAGATTAATTTATACTGTGGGGATTGTGATTGTTAAGTTGGTTTTATGTGTTGGCTAAGTTGTGTACATGATTTTAGATTGGTACTCAATTACCTGATTTTGTGAAAATGGTTGTTGTTTGTCATATATGGTGTTGAAAATTGCCTGTTGTATCATTGTACAATTTGTAAACCTTAGTCAAGAAAACATAGTTTCCCATGTTATGTTTAGGGGAGTGGCTATTTGTAAGGGCTGACACACAAAGTGGTGTCAGGGTAACTTACAAATAGTTAACTAAGTTAGTGATAATTAAATGACACATTAGTTAGAGTTAAAAAATTTAACAAGATGTATGTGCCTCACTTATTGACTCTTGAGCTACCATAGTCATGAGTATAAGATGAGAAGGCCTGGAATGGCAAATCGGTGTCTCGTTTCTTCAAGAGGCATTCGATTCCGCAATAGAATGCAATAGGGGCCGGGTTTCGTAAGAGGTTACCAGGGTAACCCAAGGATTGGGGGCCGGAACCTAGGAAGAAACACTAGGGTAACCTTTGCATTGTTGTGATGACACTCTACCTAGAATAATAGTTAAACCTTGTATTTGTGATTCATTCAATTGTCAAAATCTGGAAGCAATGTAACCATTAGATTGTTTGTACTAGTGTCTAGGGTTAGTAGATTAGGTCTAGGTAACCTTATTACTATCTCCTAGCATGGGGGGTGGACCTATGGGTACCACATGGTTGGGTGGAACGTGCACCTTACTCCGTTGGGTCCCAGTTTGTGATCATGGCATCGAGAGCTTCATGGATGGAGAGCTCGCACTTGGATCTATGTTAATTTTATCATTGTATATTATAAACTTGTATTTGAAAACATCCCTCAATTGTATAAGAGGTGAACAATGTAATTGTAACTATTATTTGAACTACCTCATCAAATGGATGAGTATTGTAATATCATATCAATGCAATGTATGGAAAAACATGGTTGTATCTTATTATATCTTGAATGGAAAATTTATTATTATGCAATGTTTATTTTATGTTATGATTTAATATGTGCAATGCGAAATACTTAAGTCACTTAAGGAAAACTCAAAGTAGTGTAACGTCGCTTAACCTAAGAATGTATGCAATTAATTAGCTTAATATTAATACTTTTAAAAAACAAAATTATTACACCTTTATAACACAATTGCAACGTTCTTAGGTTATTAAGACGGGGCATTACAAAATATCTCCAAATTTGCAATAACTATGGTGGACGGGATATTTTAGGGAAGTTGACTAAATTTGGAGAAGAATTATGAGAGCCATTCCAATTTGATTTTTGAATTTTAATTTTCAATTGTGGAGAGAAATTGTTGTGAAAAAAAAAGGGGGGGAAAGAGGGTTTTGTTCATGTTGGATTGTATTTGGATTTGGAGAAGCAAGTTGGACTTCTTGGAGGAGTTGGAAACATAATAAGAATTCAGAGCACCATTGGCAACCTTTCAAGCTTTTGAGAAAACTAGGTTTTCTTTCTATGAATTTAGTTTTCATTTTGAAATGTTTTGCAAATTTTTATTATGCTATTGAAAAGATTTAAACTTTGTTTGATTTGCAAGGAAAACCCATGTCAAATCTTGTTTCAAAACTTGAAAAACCTTTGTTGAAATCATGGAAAAGAAAACAAAGAAAAATTCAAACAATAGAAAATGGAAAGGGGAACAAAAGAAGATTTTGTTAACAACTGTGTTTGTTTTTGGAATTTTCAACTTTAAATTTAGAAATTGGAATTAAGCAATTGGGTTTGAAAATCCTTTTGCTGTATTTTCTGTAGAAATTTTTTTCTCAATTAGACTATAATAAGGGGAATTCATGTATATATATATATATATCATATATATATATATATATATATATATATATATATATATTATATAAATTTATATGCAATCTAGGAAAAATTTGTCAAAAACAAATTTTCTATTAATAAAATTTTTCTGGGGATTTTGTCTATACTGAGGAATTTGAATTTTTTTTTTTGTGAATAAAAAAATGTTTGTGAATTTTTCTAGGCTAGGGAGTTTCCTGGATAGCCACCCCCACCATGGGAGGCGTTGCCTATGAAGGCAAGAACCCCCAACAGGGGACGCTGCATAGCAATAGTAGGGTTGGACCCTACGTCTTCCCCTACCCCTTGTCTTTTGGTTACTTTGTTTATTTTTTTAATATAAACATTATATTATATATACATAATATATATATTATATATAATAATTATATTATATATATATATATATTATATATTTTTATTTTATTTTATTATTATTTAATATATGTAATATATATATTAAATATATAATATGCATCTATTATATATTTTAATGATTGGAATTTATTGTAATTAATTAGAATTATTTTAAATTAATGGGAATTTAAAATGATTTTTGAATATATATTTAAATAATATTTGCATATTTAAATATATTAATTTTAAGATGATTATTTTATTATAATTGATGCAAGGATTGATTTTATAATCAAATGATTTCATTTTTTCAGAAAAAAAAAAAAAAAAAAAAAATGATTTTAGTCATTATGTATGATTGAGCAAATGGAATTAAATTATTAGATTTAAATTCCTTAGTGTTGCCAATGTGATTGGATTTACTTTTGAGTATGTGCAAATAATGTTAATTATTTAATTGATTACATGCAATATGTCATTGCATGGCTTGGATTTAGGAAATCATAACATTATTTTATTTAATTGCCTAAAATGCTTTCTAGTGATGTTTTCATTCATTAGAGGTGTTGGGCAATTGAGTCAATTGTTATGTAAGTCTTCCAGATGGGGTTTTCATTTATTTGTATGGGTTGTCGTTATGATAGTCAACCTTTGGATTGCCTTGGGTAGTGCATCTAAATGTATCAAGTTAGATACCCAGTTGTCATGAATGAGATGTGTTAACTTTATGTCATGGATAGGGATTTAATATCCTTAGGTTGCACTTGTGTACCCTTGGGTTGTGGATTTATTCCACGTGTTGTCTTAGAGGCGTGGCTTGCAATGAGGGCCGACACACAAAGTGGTGCCAGAAAAACTCATTGTAAGTTAGTTAATCTAGTGATAACGTAAACAAACTGATTAGAGGTATAGGAAGTATCAAACACTTAACAAGATTAATTTTGCCTCGCTCATGGACACAAGTGCTTGTATAGACTTGGGATGAGACGAGAAGGCCTGGAATGGCAAGATCATTATCTCGTCTCTACAAGAGATAACTAATTCCGCATTAGTTTGCATGAGGGGCTGGGAGTTGTTAGAGGTTTCCAAGATACCCGAGATGGGGGTCGAGACCTAGGAAGACTTACCGGGATATCCCATGTTACATTGTGATGACACTTCTCTTAAGTTAGTAGTATGTTTGTATTAGTGATGCAAATGATTATTTAACTCTAGAAGCATTGTAACCATTGTGTTATGCAATGTTGTACTTTTTTTTAATTCAGTTCAATTTTGTGTAGCCTGTGTCTAGAGGTAGATGGTCTTGTCTAGGAATCCTTATTACTATCTCCTAGCATGGGGGGTGAGCTTTTGGGTATCAAACAGTTGGGTGGAACATGCACCTTAATCCATTGGGTCATCTTCTTGTTCATGTGGATGATATTTCCAGTTGGATAGCTCGTGGGATCTAGTTTCTTTTCTTGCTTTATTCATTTCAGTGATTATTGTAATTTTATTACCCCTCATTTGTATCAAGGTGGAAGATGTAATTTGTAATCATGCTTATTAGATTTACCTCATTCATGGAATGAGAATTGTAATCGTATCGTAAATTATTGTTATTGGGAACATGTGGTATCTTTTATTCCTTTGAAGTAATTTTATCATGTATGGAATGTATGTGTATTTAATTTAATAAATAATTAAATGTTATGGATTCTATTCATGTTCTTGTTTGGGTTTAAGTAAACTCAGTCTCGTAACCTTAGGGGTTGTTGGAAATGGGTAGTGAACTTGCTTGTTAATAGTACTTAAACAAAAAAAAAATTAGTATGTTTGATTAGTAAATTGCAACTTCCCCTTGGGTTGTGTGGCGGGGCATTACAGAACATGCTTTGGATAAACAACTTATCGTTACACCTGAACAATGTTATCATGAAGTCTTAAAAAGCATGCAAGAAATATACAATATGCAGATGAACTTTATAATATCAAACTAAAATTTGATCAATATGCCAAGCTGACTATAACCAAACTGTAAAACATATCAATCACTGGAATATGCCAAATGCAAGTGATGATGCCAAGATAGATCATAATAGGTATATAAACTCATGCAAGAAGAATTGAACTAAAATATCACCATGTGCACAACCTGATACCTCGAATTTGGTGTTATGACATTAATGCCAAATAATACTAAGGGACAACATATTTTTGTGTGAATTGTCACGAGAAGTTTTCTACAAAGTATCACTGATGACATTCATAATTCACATAACAAAATGATCGATTCTTGAATTTTTACGCAAGAAATGCTCAGGAAATCTTGGTTTAATTATACCTATATGCTTGTGTTAACTTGCAATATCAAAAATCATGAAAGTAGTACTTAGGTCATCATTGGTCTAAATTATAATATTGATGCTTGTACTCACTTTCAACATTTTAAAGGCTCAATGATGATAAAAAGCATGATAAATAGACTGTTAAGGTGACAATTTTGGCATATATAGAGTTGCATGGTTCAATTAGATTGCATTTATGTTATTTTTGCATCTATAAAGTAGTTTATTCCAAAGATTGGTGAAGAATTCAAAAATGATGTTATCTTTTATCATTAATGGATTGAGCATACTTGACACTAACAAAAACATCATCATTATCATATAGTTGCATAATCATTTGCATTGCATGCATTAGAAAGCATTATTATATCATTTAAGATTTCATTCATACATTCGATCATATATTTGCATTTATCATATTTTTTTCATTTGTGCATCACATCATCTAATTGCATAATAAAAATATGAAAAACAAATAATCTACATAGTTGCATTTTCATTAACATTATCATATCATACGTCAAACATTAGAAGTATCATCATATTAATCATTCATTCATCCATTCATTACATCATATATTTTCATTTGAAATATCAAAAATATAGTGCATTATATTCCATTTACATTATTATGTCATATATCATAGAAACAACATAACCAAAATCATACATATAGTTGTGTTATCATATCATTTGGGTATATACATTATCATACAACTATATAATAATATAATAATATATAATATAATAATATACTATATTTATGTATTATAAATATATGTACTATAAATACATAATACATATATATAATACATATTATATAATATTATGTATTATAAATAATATAATAAAAATATAATACAAATATCTATTCAAGATTTGGTTTGGGATTTCCTGACCTAGAAAGTCAACCCAAAAAATGTGTTTTTGAAATTTTGTTTAGTTTTCTGAAGTTTTCCCTTGTGGCTGATGACTTTTTTTACCCGAATTTCATCAAATGAAAAGGGTTTATAGAAAAAAATTTCAGCTTTTTACCAATATAACTTTTTCCTTATTTTGAATTAAATAAATTATTATTATTGATTTTCTACCTACATTATGTCTAAAGTCCTGATTGTTAGGTTGATTGAAATTTTTGTATAACTTTCGAACTACTTAACATTTTTTGAATCTACAAGATGCACCACATTCTATACTTCACATACTATAAGATTAAAAAAAATAAAAAAAATCATTTTTTGACCAAGTTATGGTGGTCAGACACAAACATTTTAATAATTCTAAAAAGTTCTAGTAAAAAAATCATAACTAATTATTTACATGGAAAAAAATTACAAAAAAAATCTAGCACATCTAGACATGTGTCCTCTACTTATATTTAAAAATTTAGAAAAAAATATTATGTTTTTCTTGTACTTAGGGTGGTTAAACACACACTTGCTTCTTATCTTTTTCTTGAAAATTTAGTACCACTGCATTGAAATTTCAAATTTTCTCAAAACAAATTTACTTTTTTCGAAAAAAGGATTAGTAGCCTAGAAACTAAATTCAATTTTCTACAACTTTTGTTCTTACATATTTTTCAAATTATGTTAATAACCTATTCAAATTTTTATGTCAAGTTGCCTAACTCCAATTTTCTGAATTTTCATCGCCACTTAGAGGCCTAGTTTGGACCCCCATGATCCTGCACATACCCAGATAAATTGTTGCATCATCAAATCTTTATCAAATCATCACAAAAATCATAAAAATTTCAAAATTTAAAAAAAAAATTAAAAAAATCATTGATTTATCTCACGAGGGGGCATATATCCATCATCACCTAGAAACCAACATCTGGGGCATACTGAAAATTATTTTGAAAATAGTGGCAGCAACAAAAAAAAATCTTTGAAGCAATGCATAAACACATATCACTTCAAAGAGGGGCAAAATGTATACACCTAAAAATGGTCTGGATATATCTGATTAATTAAATACAATTTATTTGATTAATTAACCCTTCTATTTTCATCTACTTATAATAAATAGAAATATTTATTTATATAGTTCAATTTTAATTCTTCTATCTTTTGTCATATTATTTCATCTTAATTAAATAAACGAATTTAATACTTTTTTTATTTAATTATTAATTATCTAATTCTTCTATTTATTCTATATTAATCACATCATTCTATTTTAATTAAATAAATAAGTTCACATACTTTGTTTTATTTAAGTACCACATTTCTTCCATGTTTATTTAATAAACAAATTTCTATAGTTTGTTTTATTAAATTAAATATCTTCTTTTTCTAAATTGAATAAATCCAAATATTCAATTAAAGTATGTTTCTACAGTTATTTCCTCTTTTCACTCATCATATCCACCTACCAAATTAGATATTTGATATCTAATTAATTCAACTCATCCTTCACAGACAAATTTGGAGACAAATTGGAGATAAATTACAAGCAAACTTCTTCATCTTCTTCCATTGATTCTTCCTATCCTCTCGCTGAATGTTTTTGTGGGGAAGAACAATCTCCATAATCTTCTCAGGCTTCTTCATTTTTCACCATTGAATCATTTAAATCAAATCCAGGCCCTTACTTGTTGCCACATCACAAATATGTTGTCGGGAATCTATAAATATAGCTTCTTTCTACAAGAAATGGATTCCAACTTTGTGCAATCTTACTCTACAAAAATATCATTAGAGAAATTAAGCATTGAGCAAATATAAAATAGTAATAGCAATCATTTTAGTATAAAATCATAATCATGGCTTCTCATTTAGCTGCATTTTAGTTTACAATAGTTTATTTTATCAGTTTCATGCCATTCTCAACTATAGTATTATCGCTATATCATTTAGAAATTATCATATAGGATTAGTTTCCAGCATTGAAATAGTATCTCATTTTCTAGATTGGCATTTTAACAATCACAATGCTTAATAAATATGAGAGCCATAGTTATTTGATAAATATTTGGATATAGAGAGAAATAAGATGCTTTCAATGGATTTTTGCTTTAATTAGATTAATTGTTGTTTAAATCTAGTGGTATAATGTCTTATTTAGGTGTATTTGTTATTTTTTACACATATTTTACTCACACAAGAACTGTTGATTCTCACTTTTCCCAACCCCAATGATGATTGTACTATCTTGGAATGTGATGGGTATGAATAGCATCCCTAGACAAAAGGCTATTCTTGAGTTTATCTATGTTTATTCACCTGATGTATTTTTCCTCCAAGAAACCAAGTTGTCGATGGAAATTACGTTGAATTTGGATTCTAAGATATTGGGTAGAGGCTTGTACTAATGTGTGGGGATGTAGGTAGCTTTGGAGGACTTTCTTTTTTATGGGAACTACATAGAGTTATTCCTTTGTGGTGGTTCTCTTTGAGGTACTCTATCTCTCTTGTCGATTTTAGTTTGAAGATGAGTGAGAGAATTCTTTTCTCTAACATATATGCCTCTATTGATTTCCTTGGAAAGACACATTTGTAGTCTTATGTTTGGTACTTGTGTTCATTGGAGCCTTTTTCTCCTTGGATTTTGGTAGGTGATTTCAATACTATCTCCTCCCTAGAGGAGAAAATGGGTGGCTCTTCTTGTTTGGACCCCTCCTCGGATCTCCTCAAGGACAATGGAGCTCTTTTGAACTTGGTGGACATCAAACCCTCAAATGGGATGTTTAAATGGGTGTCTCTTCTTGTTTGGACCCCTCCTCAGATCTCCTAAAGGACAATGGAGCTCTTTTGAACTTGGTGGACATCAAACCCTCAAATGGGATGTTTACCTAAAACAATAGGAGGATTGGTGATGCAACTATTGTTAAAATGATGGATAAGTTTTTGGTTTTGATATTTTGGGTTGCTAATAGATGGAGGAATAGCTCTAAGATTTTAGAGTAGCGGGGCTTTAATCATTGACCAATCAAATTCTCTACTTGTATGTCCAGATATTCTAAAACACAATCTTTTTTTATTTCATCTTATGTGGCTTTGGGATGATTCGATTCATGAGTTGGTTCTTGTTTGGTGGAGTGTTGGGAGGCCGACTTTTGGTGATACTATATATTCATTTTCCAAGAGGTTGTAGTATGTCAATTATAAGATAAAATGTTGGAATAGACACCAGTTTGGCAATGTATTTTAGGGAAAAAGGCCTACTTAGGAGCACTTGGATTCCATCACTCGACATATATGGGCCCAAAGTCTCTCTGAAGAGTTGAGTAGATTGGAAGTGATTGTGGTAAAGGTTGTGGAGGAATGGGAGCTTAGGGAGGAAATATTCTGGAAGAAAAAGTCTTGTATCAATTGGCTCTAGGAAGGTGACAAGAATACTACTTTTTTAACAACTCGGTAAAGGATAGAAGGCAAGGCAATCTTATTTCTTCTCTCAAATCCCCTAAGGGTGGTTAGTTGTGTTCCACTACCGAGATTTATTAAGAATATAGTCAATTCTTTTCTACTTTTTTCTTCAATGATTCCCCTCCAGCTAATGTGGGAGAAGCTACTACTTTAGCCTACATCCCCCCTTTGGTGACTAATGAAATGAATGACTCACTTCTCAAACTAATTTCCTTGGAGGAGGTAGAGGCTATTGTGTTTTAGATGAAGAAAGGTAAAGCCCTCAGACCTAATGGATTTCCAATTGAGTTCTTCCAGGAATATTGGGAGGTTTTCAAGCTTGATCTTCTCAAGGTTGTCAAGGAACCTCTAAGAAATAAGAAAATGTTAAGATCCTTTAATGCTACTTTTCTAGATCTTCTCCCTAAGGGAGAAGGTTCTAATTCTTTGGATCTCTTCAAACCAATTTCCCTATTCAATGTAGTGTACACAATAATTACTAAGTTGATTGCTAAATTCTTGAAGTCGTGGCTAAACATGTTAATTTATTAGGAGTAGGGTGGGTTTGTGGCTGGTAGACAGATTATTGATAGTGTTGTCATTGCAGTAGAGATTGTGCATTCCATGGTTTCTTCCAATGAAAAGGCTATTTTTATTAAGTTGGACATGGAAAAATCCTATGACCATGTCAAATGGGATTTTTTATCCAAGATTATGAAAGATTTTGGGTTTGAAAATGCCTAGATTGAGTGGGTTATGAGTTGTGTCACTTCCTCCTCATTCTTTGTGGTTATCAATGGGGAGCCTTCCAAGATTTTTGAGACATCCCAGGGCCTTTGACAAGGGGATTCTTTATCCCCATACCTATTCATTTTGATGGTTAAGGGACTTGAGAGATTCATTAGATATCATTTGGAGTTTGGTCTTATTTAGGGATGGTGTTGGGGTAATAATGTACCTCCCAATACCATCTCCAATTTGTGGATGACATGAATTTGATGGGGTTGGCTAGAGTGGATGAAGTAGTTATTCTGAGGAAGACCTTTGATTGTTATCTGGTTGTATTAGGGAAAAGTACCAATGAGGATAAATCCTCCATTTCTTTTTTAACACCCCTAAGCTTATTCAACAAAGAATTGCTAGGATTCTTAGATTCCAAATTGGATCACTTCCTTTCGTTTATCTTGGAATCCCTTGCTATGTGCTCGCTTCCAAGGTTTCTTTGGTAATATTTTATTAATATTTTTTGTAAAAGAGTTAGGCATTGGACCTATAGGTGGATTTCTACTAAAATTAGAGTAAATCTTTTGAATTCAATGGTTCAAGATCTCATATTGTATAGATGTTTTGTGTTATTTTCTCCTACTATCTTTCTCAAAGACTTCAAGAGTCCTTTTCATCAATTTCTCTGGTTTGGTAATCTCCTCTCGAGGAAGTGGAGTCTTCTTAAGTAGGAGGATGTGTGTTGGCTAATGTAGGAAGGTGGTCTTGGTTTATGCCAAGCTGATCTAGATGGAAAAGCTTTGTCAGCTAAGCTTTGTTAGCAATGGTGCTCTCAACAACAAACTTGGGCTAAGATCCTTACTTCAAAATATCTTGAGGATATGGAGTGTGTGGATGTGCCTAGATATAGTCTTTTGGGTAAAGGCTCAATGGTGTGGAGTACCCTCAAAAGGGGTGCCGAGCTAATTAAAGATGGAATATTTTACATTTTCAACCATGGTTTAGATGCTCTCTTTTTTTCTAACTCTTCAGATGGATATCCTCCTATTTTTTTAACAAACCCTCACTTATAGGATTTGTGTAGGATCTTTCTAGAGGCTAGTTGGAGTTAGGTGAAGGATTTCAAAACCCCTCATGTTTTGGCTCTGACTATATTTTACAAGTGGAAGGACTCACAAGAGTGTCCTCCTGGGGGATTGATTTAGGATTTTGAGGAGCTCACTCACATTTTGGCTAGGAGGGTTTAAAATTGTCTTCTTGAGAGAGATATTCTAGCTTGGGGTCATGACTTGAAAGGTAAATTCTCTATTACCTTTGGTTATTAGGTGCTTGATAAATAGATTTTTGGATGTACAAAGTTCCATTGGTGGAATCAAATTTGGAATAAATTTTATTGGCCCAAGTGGGTGGGTGCAAAAAGATGGGGGGCCAAAAAGTGGCCAACTTTTTAAAAAAAATTAAAATCCATAATGTGAGTGCATTATAACATGTTCACATTTTAGGTTCAGTGTACCAAGCCTAAGGCTTGGTTATACCGAGCCTATAATGCACTCATGTGATAACACGAGCATGTTATAATTGTTTATAACAAAATGGCAACATTCATCATTTTTCACTTTTTGCATTTTTCTCTAAGCTCGTGGCCTTCAAACCCACAAAAGTGCACTCACATTCTTGGAGACAAAATTATTCATCAAATCATTGTTGAGTCCTCGCCAAAATACTACCACAACATTAAGGAAGTGTTAGGAGTAAGTTTTGTTTGGTTTTTTTATGATTTTGTTTCTAAATAGGTATATTTTTAATAGATTTTTTTATGTAAATTTATTTAATTTACAAGAAATGATAATCAACCTCTCAGTCTTCATAATCCTCCTTCACCTCAAATCAAAATACTTGGTGAAGAACAACCCAAAATACAACAACAAAAACCTCCAACAATTCCTCAAAATACCCTTGGAACTCAATAAAATTTAATGGGGGGAATTGAAAATAATAGAAAAAATTAAGGAGTTAATTGTGAGGTTGAAAGAGTTTGCAAATTCAACTTTACAGGGAACCATGCTTGCAGAATCACTTGAAGCTATGTTAAAACATGTAGATTCAATTAGCAAGAAATTAAGTGGTTGGGTGGAGAAGAGATGGGAGTATGGAGAATATTATGTAGATAAGCTATCCTACACACAAGTTAAAAATGAAAAAATTACAAAATCTAACTTGTGTTCACTTTTCACTAACCCATTAGAAAATCAACCTCTACACCCTACAAGAAAGAGGTTTCATATCCATTGGCGCAACCACCAAGGTATAAAGGATAATTTTGGGTAGAGGTGGTGGATGGTTTTTGACCATCCTCCATGCAACAATAATGAGGTCCCACAATACTTCTTGAGGAAACTATACTACAAGTTTGTACTCAACAAAATCCCAAACTATTTTGATATGTGGGACTTCCAAGGTAGAGGTGGTGGGTCTACATAGGATAGACCAAGGGAACGTCTTGATCCTCAATTACTAGTGAGATGAGCACTCATCAAACTAACTTATGAGCACATGGATATCCCCTATCCAAATATCCCCTCAAGTCTCATTCATATCATCCCCATCCACCACTACTAATTTTATCCTCACCTACTACTTCCATAATTATAAGGATGCCATGCTTAGATGTCTCCTTGGAATTGGTGCTAAGCTTCCATCCTCCCTACCTTCATCCAATCCTAATCCATCTCCTCTTGCTTATCCTTTCCCTTCCTTTAAAAATGGAAACCAATCCTTTAGCCAAAATTCCCCTCCAAATCCTTTTCAAGGTCCTCATCCTCATCCTCAATTTACCAATCCATGGAAGCTTCCACCTCTTATTCAACTTTTTCAAATCCCACATCCTTAAAATCACATCACTCCACTATTACAAAGAAAATTCATCCCATGTATCTCACAATAACTTCCTCCAAGGACTATTTGCAAAGATGGTTGTTTCCCCATGCAAAAACAAAGTGGTGTAATCTTCTCATATCAAGAATCCACCTTCATCACTCCCACATCAAGATAAAACCTAATACCTAAATATTAAATGAATCCCCTATCAATCTTTCTATCCAAGTTGAAGAGTCTATTAAACCTTCCTCCCTCATCAAACCATCCATATCAAATGAAATAGATGTCCATCTATTAATCCAAAGCATGCTAACAAAGATTTCCCTCCATATAAAGATCAAGGAAACCCTTCTCCTCCATCATATGATCCCATTCCATCTCACAATCCCATTTCCAATCAATAACAACATATCACTTCCATCTCATCTAATGATATATTTCCATCTCAAGAGAAAGATATATCTTCATGCCCCTCTCTTCATCCCCTCTCCCCCACTTCATCTAATGAAATCCTTCTATGTCCATATCAAATAACCTCTTCCACTCCATTGTATGATCACTCTTGAAATCCATCTCATAACCAATACTAGACTATACCCCTCCCTCTTAATGTCATGATCCCCCTCCATCTCATAACCAATACTAGACTATACCATCCAACCCATCCTAGCATAATAGCATAGATAAGGAAATGAACTATTTGAAAAAATGCCTCAAAGAAATGCAATCTCATGGTGATGGAATGCTATGGCAAGAAAGATTTTCATGGAATTCCATCACCATGGGACATCATTTCTTTGAGGATTTTTTTTTAAAAATTGATTAACTTATCTATGCTACCACATTTTTTTATACATTTCTACCAAATAATTTTATCAAATAGTTCATTGCATTGCTACTATGGATAAAAGCCTAAAACGGTTGCTTTTGAACAAACTATGGACAGGGAAAATAGTAAGCATAATAATAAGAAATGTATAGTTCAATAAGTTCTATTTTTTTTATTATATCATGCATTGTAAGCCATGACCTGCATCGCTATTCTAGTTTTCAAGATTGAATAATTTTTTGTTTTATTTTTAGATGATGAAAGAAGAAACACCTCCCTATGTTGATAGGGAAATGAAGCATGGTGTATCTCCCACAATAGAAAAATCAATGGATCTCATGAGGATATGATGCAGATTAGTAAAATTCAAATTACATTCATTGTTATAGTTGTTTATTATTCAAAAATAAAATTATTATTGATTTGTATTTTAATTTCTATTAGGATGGTTTCTATAGGACATTGGCACACCAGAGCTTAAGCCTGCAGATCTCCTGCTTGAGGAGAGAGATCATTTAGTGGTGGTAAGTGATTATTTTGTTAAATATATAATTTTTTATTGGGGTCCTTTGTTGTATGTTAATATGGCATTTTTGGACATATTTTTTATTGCATATACTTGACAATGTATGCCTATATGGCATTCTTGTAATCCTATATGGCTATTTTGTATATATTTTATACTTATATCAACATATATTGATGTATTCCTACATGGATATTTGGTTAATACAAATAATTTTTATTGATGGTGTCCATATTTGCATTATAAATCCATGGTTTAATAGATATAGATGGTTTACTTCAAATATTTGAAATACAAGTATTTTCCATGCACTCTTCTTTTCTATAATTGTAAATATATAATAAAGTTTGAACATTATTCTCCTATAAGATTATTGAACATTAAATTAATAATGTGAACATAGTAATGCTTCATATGATTCATGTTAGAAAACCAAGATTTGATTGCAAACCAAAATAGACCTTCCACAGAAGAGGAAAACGAAAAAGTAGAAGCTTTGCATAAAAACATGCAATTTGATACATTCGAAAAGACCAATAATTACAACAGATAATTTGCTTTATAAAAGAAAAGATGCCTAAACCTAATCTTATCTTGAGCAATAAGATAGCTCGATAAGATAAAGATAAAAGCCTAAAACTTAGGAATTAAATATTACCTAAGTAAACTTATGCAAATGTGTAATTAAATATTAATTACACCAACACCCCCCCATAAGTGAAACTTAGGGAGAAACACATTATTATGCAAATATGAGTCCCAACAACAAGGCTTGATCAGGTACTCATGTAAAAATGTAAGGAGAGAGAAAACCCAGTGGGAAAAACCCCCCTTTCAGAGAGATGAACTGCTATGAAGAAGCACTAAAAGAACTCTAACGAATCAACACTGGAACCCCAAATCTGGCAAGCAAAGAAAGATAGTTCTGTTTGCAAAATACCATATCAGAGCCACGATTTGCAGCCCCTTCTCAGCCTTTTTGGAGGATTTTGTTGCAGAGCTCGTTCGGAGTCCTTCGAGGGTTTTATTCCTTGAGCTTATTTATTCCATGCTAGAAACCAAGAAACAATTGCTAGACCAAAATACTTCCACAAGAGAGAGATAATGGCGAGAAAGCTTGCTATGTCAATATGCAAGATTGATTGATGATTCAATTGATACAAATGTACAAGATGAGGCTTTCTTATAAAAGGAAAGCATGCACAACCCTAAACCTAACTTGAGCTACAAGATAGCTCAATTAGATAAGGATAAGAAAATACAACCTAGCACTTAAATGAAAGCCTAAGTAAACTTATGAAGATGTAATTAAATAGTTAATTACACCAACAATTCATAGAGGAAATTTGTGTGTATGCTTC